>CAUYLG010036626.1:0-13721 GCA_963573385.1 Cacajao melanocephalus | reverse complement strand
ACATTTTTTTTTTTTTTTTTTTTTTTTTTTTTTTTTTTAAAAAGACAGTTGACCTTGCATGTTTGGGCTTATTTCTGGATTCTCTATTCTGTTCCATTGATTTGTTTATCTTGACATCAATACCATACTGTCTTGATTATTGTAGTTATGTAATCAGTCTAGAAGTCAAATAGCTTCATCCTCAAATTTTGTTCTTTTTCCATGTTTTGTCTTTTTTTTTTTTTTTTTTTTTTTTTTTTTGCTATTCTAGGTTCTTTGAATTCCACATGAGTTTTAGAACCATTTTAAATATTTCTACAAAAATCATGGCTGGAATTTGGATCGAATCTATAGATCAGTTCAGAGAGAATAATATCTTAACATTATAGAGTTTCCTAATCAATAAACACACTATGTTGCTGTTCTTCTAGAGATTTAAAAGTTTTCTTAGCAATTTTTATAATTTTAAGTGTGCAAGTTTTACACACCTTTGTGAGACTTATCACTCAATATTTAATATTCTTTGTTATTTTCAATGGTGTTTTTAATTTTTAATTGTTCATTGTAGTATATAGAAATATATTGATATTTATTTGGATTATATTCTGAAGTTTCTTAAATTCATTTATTAATTCTAGTAGCCTTCTCTGAAAGTTACACAGCATTTTCTACATATATCATCAACTCTCAGTTTCTAGGTCTCATGACAGCATTTTATAAATAGTTCTCAATTTGATAAGACAGCCCAGAAGTCACCGTGAAGTTAATATGTACAGTAATGTTCATACAACTGGTGGTTGCTTCTAATCTGAATGCCTTTGAGTTCTTATTCTTGCCTACTACAGTGGCTAGAACAGCCAGGAAAATGTTGAATGGAAGTGGTAAGAGCAGAGACTCTTGTCTTCTTACTGATCTTAGGAAGAAAGCATCTCGTATTTCACCATTAAATCTAATGTTTGCTGTAGTTTCGTTCCACCATTCATCAGGATGAGGAAGGTTCCCTCTGTTCCTAGTCAGCTGAGAGATCTTATCAGGAGTGCATGATGGATTATATCAAATGTCATTTCAACATCTACTGAGATGACCTGATAGCTGAGAGTTCTTATCAGGGATGTGTACTGGACTGTGTGAAATGTTATTTCTACATCTACTGAGATGACCTGATAATTTTTCCTTTGTAGTTTGTTATTATGGTAAGTTACATTGATTGATTTTCAAATGTTTAATCAGCCTTGCATGCCTTGAGCCTGCATTGGATGTGTGACCAGCAGATTATATACAATGTTCCCTGTGCTAAACTAGTATTCATCTTCCTCTTATTCTCATTTTAATTATTTAAATATTAAATTTTAAAATTGCATTTGGTTATGAGATATTACCCCCCTTTTTTTTGAGACAGAGTCTCACTCTTTCATCCAGGCTGGACTGCAGTGGCATCATCAGGGCTCATGATAGCTTAAAATTTCTGGGTTCAAGGGATCCTCCCACCTCAGCCCCTGAGTACCTGGGACTATAGTCGTGCACCACCACACTCAGCTGATTTTGTCTTTTTTTGTAGAGGGAGAGTCTCACTGTGTTGCCCAGGCTGGGCTTGATTCCTGGGCTCAAGCAGTCTGCCCAACTCAGCTTCCCAAAGTGGTGGGATTACAAGCGTGTGCCACTATGGCCAGCTGAGATAATACCTTTTAATGTATTGAATTTATTTTGCTAAAATGTTAAAAAATTTTAAATCCGTGTTCAAAGAAAGTATTGGTCTGTGTTTTTTCTCTTTTTCTGGTCTTTATCTAATTTGGGTTTCAAGGTAATACTGGCCTCATAGAATAAATTGAAAATTATTTTCTCTTCCTCAATTTTCTAGAAAAGTTTGTATAGAATTGATAACATTTCTTAAATATGTGGTAGAATTCACTGGTGAATCCATTTGATTCTGGATAACTGTGGAAACTAAAAAAAAAAAAACCCTTGCTGTTTGTTCTACTAGTTATTAAGGAAATAATATTGAAATAACTGATTATAATTATCATTCGTCTATTTATCCTTGCAAATCTGACTTTTAAAAAATCTGTTAGTATTGTTTGCTCTAATTCTGCTTTGTCTAATATTACTATAGGTATTCCAACTACTTTAGACCAGTGTTAGCATGCATGGTTTATCTTGATCCATCCTTTCACTTTTAACCTATGATTTCTTTACATTTAAAGTCCATTTCCTAAAGGCAGTGTATAGTTAGCTCTTATTTTTTAATCTAATCTTTTCATTTTAATTGAGATATTTACATGATTTTAATCTTAAGGGTTATTAACATAGTTTTAATACACATTTTTCTCTACATTTTGTTATTTTTGAGTCTATTCTTCATTGTTTTTCTTTCCTGTGTACTTTTGGATTGAGTATTTTTTATGATTTCATTCTACTTATTGGCCTAGTAGCTAATTTTTTTTTGTTATACTACTTCTTGCCTTAGGATTAAAGTACATATTTTTAACTTCTTGTAGTTCTACCTTCAAGTGGTTTTATACAACTTTACCTGTATTTTTACAAGACTATATTTCCATTTCAATCTTTTCAGTGTTTATGCTATTATATTTTTGACTTCTATGTATATTAAAATCCACATTTAATAAATACTTTCTTTTTAGTTTTGCTCTGGTCAATTAAAAAAGTGACTTCGACATTAAGAAAGAAACACCCTATATTCACCCACATTGTTACTGTTTCTGGTCCTCTTTATTTAAATATGCAGACCTACATTTCCATGGCATTATTTTCTTATATTCTGAACTTCCTTTAGTTTTTCTTACAGTACAAGTCTTCTAGTAATAAATTCTTTCAGATTTTATGTGTAGGATAAAGTTATAATTTCACCTTTGTTTATAAAAGACATTTTACTTGGTATAGAATTCTAGGTTGACAGGATTTCACATTTCAGTTCTTTAAAGATGCTGCTTCACTCCCTTTGTACTCGCTTTGTTTCCAAGGAGAAATCTGCTGTCATTCTTTTTTTGGTTCTTCTGTATGAAATCTGTTTTCTTATTTCTTCTGGCTGCTTTTAAGATTTTTTTCTTCATCACTAGTTTTGAGCAACTTGATTATGCTGTATCTTAAAATTGTGTACTTCATATTTTTGCTCTTTAGGATTTATTGAGTTCCTTGGATTTGTGAGTTTATAGTTGTTATAAAACGTACTATTCACCCATTGTTTATTTGAATGCATTTCATGTACACCCACTTTTTTGAGGATTACAAGTTAATTAGGGTGCTTTAAATTGTCACAAAGCTTACTGGTGCTCTGTTCACATTTTTTCCACAGTATTTTTTCTTTTTGCATTTAGTTTATTATTTGTTTTGTAGTGTTGAATCTGCTGTTAATTCTATCCATGTATTTTTTTACTTCAGAAATTGTGTTTTTATCTTTAAATTTTTAATTTCATTTTTTTTTTGTATTTTCTACATCTGTACTTGACATGTTTAGTATTTTCTCTTAGTTTTTCAATGTATGGGATACTTTTAAGTTTTAGTGTCAAATATTACTAATGCTATCATTTGTTTTGGTTCTAGCCCTAGAACCAAAAAGAAAATGATAGCATTAGTAATATTTGACACTAAAACATTAAAAATTCCATACAATGAAAATCTATATCTATATCTATATCTATATCTATATGTATATATATATATATATATATATATATATATATATATATATATAAGAAATGTGTGAGACATATTTTAGAGATTCTTTGACATCCTGGTAATTTTTGATTGAATGCCACTCATTGCCATTATTAACTTGATGGGTGCTAGATATTTTTGTCTACATAAAAGCCTTGTTGTGGAATACAGGTCAGTTCATTGGAAGCAGTTTGATCCTTCTGAGTTTTACTTTTAAGCATTGTTAGGTGGGACCACATCAACATTTAGTGTGGAGCTGAGTCAGGCTCTCTACTAAGGAAAAGCCTGCTGAATAGTCTCCTTGTGTCCTATGAATTATGAATATTATTTACAGCCCGATGTAAGTCCTTGAATTCTTGCCTGTGGTCTTTTTGAGTGATTTTTTTTTTCTCCAGAGGTGGGTAATTTCCTGTCATGTATGTTCTTGCTGAGCACTCCTTATGGGGGCAGGGTTTATAATAGCTATGAAGTTTAATTGATTGAGTTTAAAATCCCAGCTTCATTATTTGTTAGCTGTTTGTTCTAGGGCAAGGCCTTTACCATTTTGCAACTTCAATATCTTTTTTTAGTATTATTGTGGTACTTTTTCAATAACAATTCCATGAAAATTAAATGAAATATTTAGCTTGATGACTGCTACATAAATTTGAGAAAATGTTTTTAGAAAAATTAATGTGCTTTGAGAACTGTTATCTTTTAAAAAAGATTTTTCCCTTTTTAACAACTTGCAGAGTTTACATGTTTAACAACAAATTAACAACATTTAACACATGTCTGGGAGTCTATTTCATGTTAGCCTGTTGAAACATACAAAAAGGTATAAGATGTAATCATAAAAAAAAAAAACAATATGGGATATAATTTTAGAAAAAGACCTCAGTCCCTAGTTGTTATCTAACTTCAAGAATATTGTTGGAGGGATACTTTTTGTATTTCTAGAAATAATTAACTCTTTATAGTCTATTAGTGGTTTCAAATTCCTGTCTTCTGAGATGTTAGATTTCTAGACTGACAGGGCGGCTAATTGCCCTTTCATGGAGCTCTACAAATACATTTATATCTAGTGATACAGTAAGCATAGTAAAGTCTATGAAAATGTTTTTAAATGCATGATGTAAAAAAAAAAAAAAAAAGGCATTAAGGGCCAGGCATGGTGGCTCACACCTGTAATCCCAGCACTTTGGGAGGCCAAGGCAGGTGCATCACCTGAGGTCAGGAGTTCGAGATCAGCCTGGCCAACATGGCAAAACCCCATCTCTACTAAAAATACAAAAATTAGCTGGGCATGGTGGTACGTGCCTGTAATCTCAGCTACTTGGAAGGCTGAGGCAGGAGAATCACTTGAACCCAGAGGTGGAGAGTGCAGTGACCTGAGATCACACTCCAGCTTGGGTGACGGTGAGATTCTTTCTCAAAAAAGAAAAGAAAGGAAGAGAAAAGAAAAGAATAGAAAAGAAAAGAGCATCAAGTGTTAAAGAAAAAAACAGGAAATCATAGGTATTTTTTTAAAAGTATTTCTCTTTTTCTTAAATCAGTGACAGTCTACACCGTGGTGTGTTTTTTGCATTTACAAGTATCACTATTAGAAGTATATCATTCACTGAGAAATAGATAGGGAGTCAAACAAAGAGGATTATTTTTTTTCTCCCAACGTGAATACAGATATTTTCTTGAGACATCTTCTTTATACTCTGACAGTTATATTCCACAGAACACATTTTCTATTGCAGACAGTCCAGTGGAGTTCTGGTCCAAAGTCATTTGGGAAATCGCATTCAAATGAGACATTTCTAACCAGTCCCTTTGGTCCTTGTTTCCTGCTGGTCCTCAGGGGGGATCTTAATGCTAGGGCTTTGCACTAGATGCTGCACTGCACGACGTGACAGGAGAAAGAATTCCAAGAGTCACTAAATCACACTGAGACATAAGTAAAAAGCATCCATTGTCCTAGAATAAAACCTTAGAGATTCAGGATCTAGAGGGCATTCCAAGACTAAAACAAACTATATTTATCTACCTAAGAAAAGATGATAGTAAACATCATCATGAAACTTCAGAAGACTAGTCCTGGGAGAATGGTTACATTTCAGTACGATTTTTTTTTAAGTCTAATATTTATATTGTGTTGTTCATTCAAGAAGAATAAGAATAAAGTTCAGGATACTTATATAGTAATTTTGCATTTGATGTTATTTTACTGTAGGGTATGGTAAATTCAGATAAGATCAGACTAAAATATTGTGCCAATGATGTGCTCAATTGCCTATTATTTACTTTATAAGATTGCTGATTAAATTAAATTTCTAGCCAGAATTCTTGATAAATTTACGTCACTGTCTCCCTTTCTAAAATCATAGTATAGAGACTTACTCTTACTATTTCAGTGTTGTTAATTTGTGGAGTATTAATGATTTAGCTTTTTTGAGGAGTTTTTTAGGTCAGTTTATCATCTTACCCGATAAAGTATTCCCCCATGCTATCAATCTGCTTTGACCTCAGAGTGCCTTTAAAAATAAATTGGGGTGTTTTGTTCAGATTTCCTATGAACTATAGGACTATTTTTTTTTTTAGGATAAGGGGAAGCAAATGGACAAGAATAAGCATTTTGATGAAATATCAATTATTTTTCTGTCCCTTTTCTGTGGTCTTCCTAATCACTACTTTTAAAGTTACAATAATACATATATTCATCTGAATGGCCTGTCTTTTGTACAGTTATGATCTGAGTTCTAGATGTATTATTAATGGCTCAAAATGTCAGGCTATTAAAACACTGAGATCATAATTACCGAGGTGTAGATTACAAAATACCCACTATAATATGGAATTCAGTAGAAAGCAGGCTACATTGGAGCACAGCTATGTGATATTGTAAATGAAAATATCAAATCGTACTTAGTATCACAATCTCTTGTAGTGTAATGCCACATCAAAGTAACTAAGCATACTGACAGCTGTATTTCAAGGCTCAGTTGTCCCACTTCCAGCTGAGGTGTTTCAAAATGGTACCTACCACGTTATGTCTGTACTTCTCTCGTTTGATGTTGACACAGGAAGTATATTAATAACACAAATTTTAGCAGGCTTCCACAGCAGTGGTGACTCCTACAAAGCCCAAATTATTTCTTCTCCCCTTTGATTTCACATCTTTATATCATATAGTAATAATTTTTTATTTTGAAGAATTAAAATAAACTCACATGGAAAATCAGTGAAATAAATCTTTACAGGATCTTGTCATCAAAATCTATGAGTTAATAATATTTAGTGTTCAGTCAATGGCCCTGAGCAATTGTGTTCTGACGTTGATCATAATTTATAGACCATTCCTTTACTGGTCTGTATGATGCTTTGAAATTCTTAGTTAATTCCTTCTTGGCTTTACATAAAGACATCCATTGGGATGACACTGCATCTCACACAAGTAGATGTGATTGAATAAGGATGTAAATATCTTAACACATATTCCCAGCATCACTTAACAGCTATTTTCCAATCCAGGGAAAAGACAGGAAGTTTTGAAGGCTACTAGTCACAAAAGAAAGATGCAAGGATTTATAAAGCAAGATCACAAACATATCAGTCTCAGATAAGTGTCCATGTCTTTTAAATTTCTTGTTCTTAGTTATTCATTCAGGTATACCTTAACAGTGGTTACTATTAAATAAACTAGTAGCTTCTGCTCAGAGGAATTTGACTTTAAGTCCCAGCTTGCTCCTGTTTAAATTTGAGTTATTTTGAGCACCCACAGTAATATACTGCCAGAGAGAATGTATTTGGCGCATTCCATTATTGTACTTTGATTCAACACGCTTTTAGAGCAATTGATTGTGCTCAACAAACATAGCTGCATTAAAAAAAAAAAAAGGATGAAGAAGAAGAAAGAAAAAAGAGAAGAAAGAAAGCCTGTCTGTGTGGGGCCAGCACATTTTAAGTAAAATATCCCTTATATTCTCTTTTCAAAATTTCTTTCTCTGCAAGTCTTAGTGTCACTACTGTGACCTTAGCAACAGGCAACATCAATGCTCCTGACAGTAACTCGACAATGAGCTTCCACAGGCACTTTGATCCTTTTGTGCATGCGGTTTCTTTTTCTATTATTTAGTGAAATCATAGGAATGCAGGGAGAAACGTGGAAACTTACTTCTCATTGGTGGGTTATAAATGAAGCTGATTGACCTCTAGTACTTGGTTCTGAGGATTTCACAGCAGGCATCTTGGAAGCACATATATTGAAGGGAAGGGGGAGGGGGCCAGTGGATAATATGTGGAAAATTTCAATCCAGAATTGGTGCTATTTTAAGTGCCCTCCAGAGATGTGCACTTGCTTCATAATTGTTTTGCTTTTTTTTTGTTTGCTTTTCTCAGAATTGAGTGGTTATTGGGATGGGAATGTGGGAGGATGGGAGGGTAGACTGGAAAAAGGAAAAATGCCTCCAACCTGATCCCTCCAACCTGATCTTTTGTTTCCAACCTGGAAGTGACATACAGATGGAACCCATTTTATTAGATAATGCGGAAATGTCACAACAGGGCTTATGCTTTCCATGTGGAGCATATGGTTTTAAGAAAGAACACAGGCTGCTAGGAATCAGAGCAGGAGCTTTTTTTTTTTAAATCACCTTTTATGATTTTGAGTCAATTTTAGCAGTTTGATGGGTCTTGAGTAGCAAAAGTTGGACTTTCAGCATCTTGCAGTGATTAATGTGTCATGTTTGAGAACTGCATTTTGTGTATAGCTCCATGCACCTCTGAACAGAACTGTGATGGATTTGTAAAACTTTTCAAAACATTATTATTATAAAGAAATGTTGTTATCAATGGCATACAAATCTACCAAGTGTTTTCAGATATAGTCTGATAAATAAATTACAAAAATATCATAAAGCCAATAAAAGATACATCATAATTTTTAAATCATTATGAAACTCTGAAGAGCATCATCAGGAAAAGAAGACTACTCCAGAAACTCAATGTGAGATGTCTGTGCAGTCAGTGGAAGTTAATAGTTTTAATAATAAGTTGAGGATGGGTTAACTTGGCCTGCGCATTGGCTCACTGTATAACCTTAGTTTGTTTGCTAGCACTTTCTTTCATTTCTTAGACTGCAGGTAAATTTCGTCATGAGCCGTTTCACTCAGGTTTATGTGAGAGGTACTAGCTCTGTTCTTATCAGTCACTAGAGGCCTTTGTCTCTAATATTTCAGTATCACATTTTACATACTGTCCTTATACTGACAACTGGGTGAATGGCCAGGTGCCTCTTAAGTAAAGGGAAGTTATCTATAAAGGTGCTCAGAACTTTGGGAAGCTGAGGTGAGAAGATAACTTGAGGCCAGAGGTTCAAGACCAGATTGGACAACATAATGAGACCCCATCTCTACAAAACTTTTTTTTTTTTTTAATTAGCCAGGCATGGTGGTGCGCATCTGTGGTCTCAGCTACTTGGAAGGTGGGAGGATCACTTGAGCCCAGGAGTGTAAGGTTATAGTGAGCTATGAGTATACCACTGCACTTCAGCCTGAGTCACAGAACAGAGCAAGACTCTGTTTTTTTTTTTTTTTTTTTTTTTTAAAGGCACACGCATTGAGCAAGATACAGTGCTGAGCTCATTGCTTCTCCTTATTTCAGTTATTCCTCTTTATGATCCTTGAAGTGAATGTTGTTTTTCTCATTTTACTTAAGAAGTTCAGAGAAGTTAGAAGGAACCAAGGGTTTTCTCTTCCCCATCTCCTGCGAGTGATCTCATGTCTGTGAGTGACTAGAAAATCATACTTATGACTGTTCTAAAAGTTAGGGCTGTTCAAGATTTACTGAAGTAATTAAATGTCGTTTGGGGAAAAACAGTAATTGAGAATTGAGGAAATGTGTTCCATTTGGATTAAATATAATCAATAGACTTATTTGGCTATTGATTGTATAGATGCTGTAATATAAAGTCTGTACTTTCTTTACTTCAAGGTAATTGTATATTTACAATTGTTAAATATATGCTATTACAGGGATAAGAAATTCTTTCATGGTCTTCATATGTTATTGGATGAAATAGAAAGAATCAATGTAAACTCTATGAGGCAAAGAGTCTCTGCTAAGAGACCCCAAATATGATTTTCTTTTATCTACCCAAAGGCAGATGGTGGATGTTGTATTAGAATAATTTAGAACTAACCTCCTTTGCATTTCTTTAATAATTATCTAGTTACCTGGAAAACTGCAATCATTTTGTCATACTCTTGGTTGTCATAGCCAACCTTGAAATGATCTTGAGAGCCTCCTTGGTGATCCGAGGAGTTTGCCATCTGACATCATTGTCAGTTATACACACAGTTTGTTGCTACAGGCATTGCGTTTGCAGCCAGATTCAAGGTTGATTGCATAAACCTTCTGCTGCCATATTTGGATTGAATGCATTTTTGCTTTGTAAGGCAGCCGGGGGTGAGAGTGGAAAAGTAAGACAGGTTTTTTTTTTTGTTTAGTACAGCAACTAACCAGGGAATTCAGGAGAAACACACATTCCATTCCACACCCAGTTGATACAGAACAAGAAACACAGAGCCCATTGGTTTCTTCTGTATCAGTTTCCTTTAGTATCTCGTTAGGGGAATAATTGCCATTTTGGCCAACAACTTTGCTTAATTATGTGTGTAAATCTGTTTTTCATTTTCCTTAAAGGAAGACATTATTATTAGAAGCAGCCACATCCTCTAATCCTTAAAAGGTTGTTCATTTTTCAGTTATATTTAAGGCAGAATCCAAACACTTCAGGTTTTTAAATATTTTTAAAATGTATACACCAAAGATTTTTATTTTTCAGAAATAAACATAAAATAGTTTACATTATGCCTGGTAACTTCCCTAAGATAGCAAAAACATCTTCAATTTTAAAACAAGTATGAAACCTAACATGAAAGTTGTAACATTTTTACATGAGTAATTTTTTTAAAGCTTAAGAAGTTTTTGAATCAGTGTATTCTTACTATTAACAGATCATTGCACCTTCTATGAATCCTTTCTTGAATTCTGTTCAGTTTTTCATTCTAGATATGTGCTCTATAGAGAAAATTGGATTGTTGGTGATAGTTGTACAACTCTATAAATTTACTTAAAATATCATTGAATTATATACTTAACATTTTATGATACACGAATTACACCTCAAGAAAGACAAACATACGGGAAGGTTACAGACGGGCAAGTTTTCTTTGTGTGCTCATTGCACATTAGAAACCTTGCCATATTTTTTAACAGCTTCACTGAGGTATAATTTATACATCATAGAACTCATTTGCTACCCAGGTTAATAATTAATGTTATTTGGGATTTGAAATGATTAGTTTGATGTAAAGATTTTTAAGGCAGTCTTCTTGCCACTCTGTCGATTAAAGCAAACGTTCAATTATTCCACTCTCTTCCCCTGCTCACATCCCGGGGTTCTGTAATCATTCATTAGCAGAAGTTTTAATAAAGGGATTATGCCAGCGATAGTGGAGGGCTGTGATACATTTTGTTTCACTACCTTGACACTTGGCTTCTTAATGCTCTCTGTCCATTGGATGCCTAGTGAGTATTGCATGCCCTAATGAGATAATGGCCAACCTTCTTCACTCAGTCCTAGCTTTGTAGGCTTTTCCCCTGCTAATGAGGACCATTGCCTTTGGATAGATAAAAGAAAATGAGATTTGGTGTCTCTTAGCAGGCTTTCAGAGAAAGTTACAAGGAGTGAATAAGACTGAAAAGGTTTTATTTATTATGTTTCTTATTTGTTTATGAAGTCTACAAGGAATAAAAATTTCAAACATTTCCTGCAGTGTCTAAAAAAAAATCAAACTGTGTTGTACAGTATGTCAAAAATTTTCACTTATTTATGATTAAGAAAAAAAGGAAATTTCCTTGCTCTGAAGGAAAAATAAGTCTGAAGAGCAACCTTTCAAGGCGAACATTCTAACCTTATTGTCACTTCAATAAAGTATTGCAAAGAAAACTTAGCAGTGAAATATTTTCTAGCTAAAGATCACCAATTCCTCTGTACCAGTGTCCTGTTAAAATTAAACATTTTATATGCGGACTTTGATGCACAGGCTCTTTGGTTAACAGATGTAGGTCCAGACCTCTCTAATGGTTGCGGTCTTAACATCCTGCTGGTGTCCTTTGCACATTGGTAAACACATCCTATTTTTAAACAGCTTGATGGAGATAATTTTTGCATATCATAAAATTCATTCATCTTAAGTGTACAATTTAATTGATAGACTTGTGGACTTGTGACTTAACATCACCACAATCTAAGTTAAAACATTTTTATCTCCCCAAAAAAGAAAGCCTGTACTGACTAGCAGTAGCAGTCACTGCCTATTCTTCCTCTCTTCCTCCCAGCCTCACTCCCGGGAAACCACTAACCTGTTTTCTGTGTATGGAAATTTTCCTAATCTGGACATTTTATATAAATGGATTCATACAATATGTGGTCTTTCGGCCGGGCGCAGTGGCTCATGCCTGTAATCCCAGCACTTTGGGAGGCCGAGGTAGGAAGATCACGTGAAGTCAGGAGTTCGATACCAGCCTGACCAACATGGTGAAACCCTGTGTCTACCAAAAGTACAAAAATTAGTCAGGCATGGTGGTGGGCACCTGTAATCCTAGCTACTTGCTAGGCAAAGGCAGGAGAATCGCTTGAACCTGGAAGGCAGAGGTTGCAGTGAGCCAAGATCAAGCCGTTGCACTACTGCCTAGGCAACAAGAATAAAACTCCATCTTAAAAAAAAAAATGTTGTCTTTTGTGACTGGCTTCTTTCACTCAGCATAATGTTTTCAAGGTTCATTGATGTTGTATCGGTCTTCATTTTCTTATTCTTGATGAATAGTATTCTATTGTAAAAATACACAATATTATATTTATTTTATTGTTGCTGATGAATACTATTATATTGTAAAGACACACAATATTTATTATTTATTTTTTTATTTTTTAATTGTACTTTAGGTTCTGGGGTACATGTGCAGATCACGTAGGATTGTTGCATAGGTACACACATGGCAATGTAGTTTGCTGCCTCCATCCCCCCATCACCTGGCATTTCTCCCCATGTTATCCCTCCCTGACCACCCCCACCCTGCTGTCCCTCCCTTGCCCCCCAACAACAGACCCCAGTGTGTGATGCTCCCCTCCTTGTGTCCATTTGTTCTCATTGTTCAACACCCGCCTATGAGTGAGAACATGCGGTGTTTGATTTTCTGTTCTTGTGTCAGTCACAAACTCATTCTTTTTTATGACTGCATAGTATTCCATGGTGTATATGTGCCACATTACCCTTGTCCAGTCTATTGTCGATGGGCATTTGGGTTGGTTCCAGGTCTTTGCTATTGTAAACGGTGCTGCTAAGAACATACGTGTGCACGTGTCTTTATAATAGAATGATTTATAATCCTTTGGATATATACCCAGTAATGGGATTGCTGGGTCAAATGGAATTTCTATTTCTAGGCCTTGAGGAATCGCCACACTGTCTTCCACAATGGTTGAACTAGTTTACACTCCCACCAACAGTGTAAAAGTGTTCCTATTTCTCCACATCCTCTCTAGCATCTGTTGTCTCCAGATTTTTTAATGATTGCCATTCTAACTGGCGTGATGTGGTATCTCAATGTGGTTTTGATTGATTGCATTTCTCTAATAATCAGTGATGATGATCATCTTTTCATATGTTTCTTGGCCTCATATATGTCTTCTTTTGAAAACTGTTAATATCCTTCACCCACATTTGGATGGGTTTGTTTTTCTTGTAAATCTGTTTTAGCTCTTTGTAGATTCTGGATATTAGCCCTTTCTCAGATGGATAGATTGCAAAAATTTTTTCCCATTCTGTTGGTTGCTGGTTCACTCTAATAATTGTTTCTTTTGCTGTACAGAAGCTCTGGAATTTAATTAGGTTCCATTTGTCTATTTTGGCTTTTGTTGCCAATGCTTTTGGTGTTTTAGTCATGAAGTCCTTGCCTATGCCTATGTCCTGAATGGTTTTGCCTAGGTTTTCTTCTAGGGTTTTTATGGTGTTAGGTCTTATGTTTAAGTCTTT
>CAUYLG010036624.1:0-27177 GCA_963573385.1 Cacajao melanocephalus | reverse complement strand
TCAATGCTATCCCCATCGAGCTACCAATGACCTTCTTCACAGAACTGGAAAAGACCACCTTAAACTTCATATGGAACCAAAAGAGAGCCCACATAGCCAAGTCAATTCTAAATGAAAAGAACAAAGCTGGAGGCATCACACTACCGGACTTCAAACTATACTACAAGGCTACAGTAATCAAAACAACATGGTACTGGTACCAAAACAGAGATATAGACCAATGGAACAGAACAGAGGCCTCAGAGGCAACACCATACATCTACAACCATCTGATCTTTGACAAATCTGACAAAAACCAGCAATGGGGAAAGGATTCCCTGTTTAATAAATGGTGTTGGGAAAACTGGCTATCCATGTGCAGAAAGAAGAAACTGGACCCCTTCCTGACACCTTACACTAAAATTAACTCCAGATGGATTAAAGGCTTAAATTTAAGACCTAACACCATAAAAACCCTAGAAGAAAATCTATGGAAAACCATTCAGGACATAGGCGTAGGCAAGGACTTCATGACCAAAACACCAAAAGCATAGGCAACAAAAGCCTAAATAGATAAATGGGACCTAATCAAACTCTGCAGCTTCTGCACAGCAAAAGAAACAGTCATTAGAGTGAATCGGCAACCAACAGAATGGGAAAACATTTTGCAGTCTACCCATCTGACAAAGGGCTAATATCCAGAATCTACAAAGAACAAAAACAGATTTACAAGAAAAAAACAAACAAACTCATTCAAAAGTGGGCGAAGAATATGAAAAGACGTTTTACAAAAGAAGACATATATGAGGCCAGCAAACATATGAAAAAATGCTCATCATCACTGGTCATTAGAGAAATGCAAATCAAAACTATATTGAGATAACTTCTTACGCCAGTTAGAATGGTGATCATTAAAAAATCTGGAGACAACAGATGCTGGAGGGAATGTGGAGAAATAGGAACACTTTTATACTGTTGGTGGGAGTGTAAATTAGTTCAACCATTGTGGAAGACAGTGTGGCGATTCCTCAACGACCTAGAAATAGAAATTCCATTTGACCCAGCAATCCCATTACTGAGTATATATCCAAAGGATTATAAATCATTCTACTATAAGGACACATGCACACGAATGTTCATTACAGCACTGTTTACAATAGCAAAGACTTGAAACCATCACAAATGTCCATCGATGATAGACTGGACAGGGAAAATGTGGCACATATACACCATAGAATACTATGCAGCCATAAAAAATGATGAGTTTGTGTCCTTTGTAGTGACATGGATGAACCTGGAAATCATCATTCTCAGCAAACTGACACAAGAACAGAAAATCAAACACTGCATGTTCTCACTCATAGGTGGATGTTGAACAATGAGAATACATGGAGACAGGGAGGGGAGCATCACACACTGGGGTCTGTCGAGGGGAAATTGGGGAGGGACAGTGGGGGTGAGGAGTTGAGGAGGGATAGCATGGAGAGAAATGCCAGATATAGGTAATGGGGAGGAAGGCAGCAAATCACACTGCCATGTGTGTACCTATGCAACAATCTTGCATGTTCTTCACATGTACCCCAAAACCTAAAATGTAATTTAAAAAATAATAAAATAAACATAAATCAATAAAAATAAAAAAAGAAAATAGAAGAAGACTGAGATGCAGAAGAAACAAGAAGGAGCAGGAGAAGAAGACTGTGAGAAGGAGTAGAAAAAAAGAAGGAGAAGGAGAAAAAGTGAGAAGAAGGAAAAAAAGAAGAAGATGATGATGAGAAAGAAAAGGAGGAGGAGAAGAAGGAGAAGATGAGAGTAAAAAGGAGGAAGAAAAGGAGAAAAAAGAGGAGGAGGAGGAGGAAGAAGATGAAAAAGACTGCAAGGCTGGGTGCGGTGGCTCACTCCTATTATCCCAGCACTTTGGGAGGCCAAGGCAGGCGGATCACGAGGCCAAGAGATCGAGACCATCCTGGCCAACATGGTGAAGCCCTGTCTCTACTAAAAATACAAAAATTAGCTGGGCATGGTGGTACGTGCCTGTAGCCCCAGCTACTCAGGAGGCTGAGGCAGGAGAATTGCTTGAAACTGGGAGGTGGAAGTTGCAGTGAGCCGAGATTGCGATGGAGCAAGACTCTGTCTCAATAAATAAAAAAAAAAAAGAAAAAGAAAAAGACTGCAAATAAGGAGGAAAAGAAGAAGAAAATAAAAGATAAAGAAGGAAAAGGAGAAGACAAAGAAGAAATAGAAGGGGAAGAGGAAAGAGAAAACAAAAAGAAGAAAAAGAACAAGAACAAGAAGAGAAAAACGAAGCCAAAGAAGAAAAAGAAGCAGAAATAGAAGAAGAAAAACAAAAAGAAGAAATAAAAGAGAGAAGAGAAAGGGGAGAAGCAAAAGGAGAAAAAGGAGAAGAAAAAAAGAGGAGTAGGAGGAGAAAGATGAAGAAAAACCGAAAGAGGAACAAGCACAGGGAGTGAGAGATCCATGCCACTGTAGATGTCCTGAAGAATCTAGTTCAGGGGAGCGTCAATGCATGGTGATATATACAACAAGTAGCAATGAGACACCAGTGATGTCCCACTTAAAAAACACACCATAAGGAAGCTGCTTGTCAATGGGATCTTTCCTGAGTGGAAACAAAAGCTTTGATACACAAATAAGCCTGCAGGAGTTTTAGACGACACAAGTGCAGGCTGAACCATGACCTGCAGATGATAGCAGAAGACTACAAAGGGCCACCAATTCCCAAGTCTACAAGGCCAAGGCAGGGAAGGACCCCCAAAAGATGGGAACATGGAAAACGAGGAGGAAATGGACACGAGGGGTCTGCTGGGGTCCTTCAAGTTTCCTTAAGAAAAGTAAGCCTGTTTTCACTAAGGGTGTTCCTATACCCAGCCGACCCTGCCTCCAGGCTGATCCTGACCTCCCCAAACATAATTTTACAAGAAGTAAAGACAGTGAAAAAGAAAAAGGTGAAGAGAGAAAAACTCAAAAAGTACACTTCAAATCAGAGTAAACAATGAGATTAAGAGTGAAGTGAAATGCAGAGTGCCCCAGGTGGACAGCTAACAGGTTGAGGGGCCTCCTGTGGCCTCACAGAGAAAGAGCCACAAGGCAGAAAAAAGTGACAACTTTTTAAGCAATGCATCTGCACAGAGGCCTGTTGGGTCAGGAGTCTGCACTGCTTCCTGCTGCCCCCACACCAACCCAACATGCACACTCTGCTGGCAAATGTTAGGAAGCCAGATATAAAGTGACAAGAAAGAGAACAAGAGGGAAGCAGAAATCTGAAAAACTCCCCACAGAGAGTTGCCTAGATGACCCAACATGGGTGTGAATGAAGGTGTCTGGACTGATGCTTGTTAGTATGGATGGTGATATGTGTATGTGCAAGACTACCTATGGAGGCACAGATAAAGGTAGAAAAAAGTTGAGATATGATGGGAATTAAATGTTAAAAATGAGGACCTCTGACACTCAGAGTCTCAATGACACTGCTAAAGATGCAGTCCCGATCTTCCTGAGTTCTTTTCTTCTTGTGTTTTCCCTAGGCAGGGCCAGAGATGCCCCATGGTGGAGGCAACCTACATGTGAGGAAAGGAACCACATTTGTTGACAAATGACATAAAGGAAGCGACTTCTCTTCCATGGTCATGTTGGTCTTCTACCCCAAATACCCTGAGAGTGTGACCCAATGCACGAGATTGATGTTCCTCTTGTGAGAGTCATTCACACACCCCTTAGTGTGGGAATCATTACCTGTGGGGTGAATTTAGTGTCCTATGAAGCTCTGCCCATTCCCAGTGCTACTTACACATCCAGGAAGAATTGTAACAAGCAAAAACAAAAAAAGTTGAAATATTCTGAGAGTGTTGTGTTCCCTGCTGCTTTCCAGGCACTGACTAGAATGGGTAGCATATGGAACCTTTAGAGCAACATGGTCATGGCTTTACATCCCAAGATGGGCTCTGTATGATGACCAGCGTCAGACATTTTTATGTCTGCCTGTAGACCATAAAGGGGTGGCGTAATTTGTCCCCCACCATCTCATTAATTTTCCAAGCCAAATATCCCACAGGCACTAGAGTTTAGCTTGAGAAGCCCAGAGAGTCATGTATCAAACAAAACCACAGCCACCAAACCAATCCACAGAACACTCCAGGCTCAAGCATCACTTCTACACCCAGCACAAAAACACAAACAAGGCCCAGGGAAAAGCAAACACAATTGGAGACCAGGCTACCCATATATTTTGGCAGAATGACCACCATGTTGGGGCAACTAACTGGTGAACCACCACGTTCCAGTGAGCACGCATGCTCCATCAGACATGCCAAGTGGCTGTCTCTCCAGAACAGCCATCTGTGAAACCCACCCAGAATACCCCTCCCACTCCTGGCCATGGATGAGTGCCAGGGCTCCAGCGAGTGAGGTAGATAAAGGCCTCGGACAAGAGTCCATCCCATCCAGTCCCATCTGGCCCAACTCCCTGCTGCCGGATGAGTCAACGGTGTGTGAATGCCTGTTGGATATGGCTTCTTTTGACCCAAGCTTTGGTCCCATCCCCAAAGGGAGACTGCTGCCTAGGGACAAGTTTTGGTGTGCACAAGCATGTGGTTTTATCTCTTACTTAGGAGGCCTCTGCAGATTCATAGAGGAATCTGCAGTGCCATGCACGCAGAACCCCACAACCACACACCCCTCCCGGTGAACCCCTCACACTGCCGCAGTGCCAACTACCCCACCATACCACAGCCCTATGGGTGTGATTTCTTGAATACAGTCTCCTTTGGTTCACTGGGGCCCCTGCCCAGAGAAGAATCCAGAGGGAAGGAGGAAGACAGATCTCCCCCCTACTGTTGCAGGTTTCCCCAAAGTGACCACATAGGTGGGGAGCCCTGCTGTAGGTGAGGTGGGTGCTCCTTGGCCGGTTTCTTTTTTTCTTTGTGTGTGTGTGTGTGTGTGTGTGTGTGTATTTTGTTCCATTGGCAGCAAATGGAGAAAGACAAAAGCAAGGTAGGCTAAAGAAAGTATGTGACCGCCATTTGTGGAGCCACAGTGCCATCCAGCAGAAGTTGTTTCTGAACATGACAACAGACTGCAGAGACACATGCCTTCAGCCAGGCACAGAGATCAGTGAGGATGTGCGGGGCTGGGTGGACTCTACTGAGCCAGGCTTTCCCCAACTGGAGTTTAGAGCCCAAGAACAAAGTGTACATGATATTGGGACCCCTTGGAGAAGCAGCTACTCTACAGGCCCCGAGACAGAGCAGCCAGGCAGCCCCAAGACCAGTCAGCTCACAGGGAGGAGTTACCCAGCAGCCATTTCGAGATGGGCAAAAGGGAAAACACTGGCCATTGATGACTAAGACCGGGGTTGTTTACTCTGGCCTCTTTTGTGAGCAGTTCCAAAGTTGCTCTTGGCTGAGGACACGCTGGGTCCAGGGAGCCCCTCTCTTCCTGGGGAACAAAGGAGCTTCAGGGTGCTGAGTGTGGGGTGACTCATGACTGGCTGTTCCTGGAGACGGCCAGGGGAACTCATGGCAGGCCAACCTGCTTGCCCTTTCTTAAAGAAAGCTGCGGCTCCAGGGCACCATCCTGGGAATGAGGCCAGGCCAAGGGCCAGCCAGGAGTTCCTCTGTCATCCTGCTTCAATCTTGGGGCCCCACGCCGCCATCTCTTTGGAGCTCCTGGGCTTTGCCCAGCACTTGTGCCCAGCTGTCTCTCATTTCCAGAAACAGTTTCCACTTGATGGCAGTATGGCTCCACAAATGCCAACTACAATCATAACCTTGCCCCTCCAAGCTGAGCGCCTCTGCCTTTTACCATGTGAAAAAAGTAAAGAGGAAAAAAAAAAAAAGAACAAAAACAGACAGGGAGAAGAGAAAGGAATCAGCCACCTGGGCCCAGGTAGACCACCAAACTCAGGGGACCCTAGGACCAAGAACCAGTAGGCTAGAGACCCTGTGGGAATGCTGTTGAGGCCTTCCTTTGGCTCTAACCAGATTGCATGGCTCCCACCAAGGCAGAGAGTTAAAGACAAAGGACACATAATATTTGCCATTGGGTAATCACCAGAAGACTGGGATCATAAAGTTGCTGCCCCAGGACAAGGCACTGGCCACCAAGCTGGCTTACACAAGTTTTGCTACAGGACTGGGGAGTCCTCCCACAGTCTGAAGTGGCAGGTAGAGTTTATGACCATGGGATGCCACATGGAGGTCACCAGAAAAGGCTGACAGCTCAACAGGAAGTCACAGGGCCTAATACAGGAGTCGCTCTCACAGGGGACACTCACTCAGCAGCTCACTCAAGTCTAACTCTGTTCAGGCTGTCTTGGCTTTCACACAGGCAGGGGTGGGAAGAGGGTGGATCAGGGAGGCAGGGGAGGCCCACCATGCACCACAGATTCTCATGGCATCACACAGGACCAAGGCTCCCAAGGGGACTTTCTCTGCCCCTACCACAAAGTGGGGTCCCTTTTTAAGCAGCTTGACCCAGGATGCTCATTCCACACCTGCTGCCTGGGCCTATCTGATAACAGACTTCCCACATTCATTCTCAGGAAAAGGCCCTAGTTGCCCAGCAAATAACATGATGACCCAGGCCTGGACACAGAATTGCTCTCCTGACTCTGCTTTACCTTTGCAGGTTTAGAACCTGTGTGGGAGAGATTGTGGGCAATTTTGTGCCTGTGGTGGTGTGTCTGTGTCTGTGTCTGTGTCTGTGTCTGTGTGAGATAACATTTGGGCCTGCATCCAGGTGTCCATGTGAGCTTACTTGCACATGTGTGTGTGTGTATGTGTGTCTATGTGTGTGTGTCTGCGTGGGTGTGTGTAAGCGCGTGACTTTGTGTCTGCATGTGCATGTGTCTCAGTGTGCATGTGTTTGTGATTTCATTTCTGGTTGTGAGGGTCCCTTGTGACTGTGTATATATATGGCCATGGCTGTGGTCTGTGGGTGCCTGCCTGTGTGAGTGAGAGTGGGCAAATGGGACACATGGCAGAGACAGCCTACCTGTACACACTGAAATCTGGATCGATGTGTTCACATGGCTTGACTGAAATGAAAAAAGACAGGGAACAACTTGGCAAGGCTCCTGCTGGCTCAGGATTTCACACTTAGAGCATCCACAAAGAGCACAGTATATAATGGTGAGCCATAAGGTACTGGGTAAATGGATCATTTACCATGACATTTCACTTAAAAGTAAAACATGGGAAGCTTTTTGGTGGAACAAAGAGACTAAACCGGTGACCTTCATGTCTGCTCCTTTAAAAACAAAAGTGAAGCTTTCTGCAGGCCTAGTGCTGCAGTGGGACATCCTCCATTACCAAGGAGCAGAAGAAGATGCAGTCTCCTAGAACAGTTGCCTGCCCAGGTCCGAAAGTAAAGACAAGAAGAGAAGGAGAAACAGAAGCAGAAGCAAAAGCAGGAAGAAAAAGAATAGAGGCAAAAAAGGAGTAAGAGAAAAGAAAAAGAAACAGAAAAAGAAGAGGAAGAAGAAGCAGCAGCATCAGTGGAAGCCAACAAAAAAGGAGAAGAAGAAAAGACGAAGAAAGAGAAGACAAAAATAATGAAGGAGAAGAGAGAAGAAAAACAAGAACAAGAATAAAGAGAAGATGAAACAGAAGAATCAGAAGCAGAACAAAAAGCAGAGCAGAGGCAGAATCAGAAGAAGCAGAAAAATGGGGAGGAGGAGGTGGAGAAAAAAGAAGAGTAGAAGAAGAAGGAGGAAACAGGAGCAGTAGGAGGAGAAAGAGGAAGAAGAAACAGAAGTAGAACAAGAGCAAAAAGCGGAAGGTCCATGCCACTGTACTGTCCTGAAGGATCTACTTCAGAGGGACCCAAATGCATGCCGACATAATAAGTGGTAAGGAGCCACCAGTGACGTCCTGCATAAAGCACACACCACCAACGAGCTTCTCATCACAGAGAAATAGGCACCGTCCAGGAAAAAAAGCATCAGCCCCTTAAGCCCGGATCTGCACTGAGTCTGCACAGAGGCCTGTTGGGCCAGGAGGCTGCCCTGTTTCCCACTGCCCTTACCCCAACCCAACACGCACACTCCACCAGCATAATTGGAAAGCCAGGCAGAAAGCCACAAGAAAGATGAACAAGAAGGAACCGGAAACCTGAAAAACTCCCCATTCAGAGTTGCTGAGACCACCTGACACGGGTGTGAATGAAGGCATCTGGCTAGACACTTGTGAGTATGGGTAAGGATACGTGTATGTACCTGAGGACCTATGAAAGCACAGATGAAGACAGGAAAGAGTTGAGACATGATGGGAGTTAAATGTTAAAAACAAGGACATCTGACACGCAGAGTCTCAAAGCCACCCCTTAAGACACAGACCAGGTCTTCTTGCATTCTTTTCTTCTCGCATTTTTCCTGTGCAGGGTCAGAGGTACCCCATGGAGGATGCTACCTACATATGAGGAAAATATCTGCATTTGTTGACAAGTGACAGAAAGGGGGTGACTCCTGTTCCATGCTCATATTGGTCTTCTTCCTGGAATGCCGTGAAAGTACAGCCCCACGCATGAGATTGGCGTTCCTCTTGTGAGAGTCCTTCACACACTCGAGTGTGGGAATAATGACCCATGGGGTAAATTTTCTGTCCTGTGCAGCTCTGCCCATTCCCAATGTGGCCTGCACGTCCAGAAAGACTTGTAACCAGCAAAGACAGGAAACATTGGCAATATTCTGATAGCGTTGTGTTTTGTGCTGGTCTCCAGGCACTGAGCGGCATGGGTAGCATATGTAACCTTTGGAGCCACGCAGTCATTGCTTTGCATCCCAACATGAGCTCTGTATGATGACCCGCATCAGGCTTTCTTAAGTCTGCCTGGAGACCCTAAAGGAGGGGCATAATGTGTCCTCCACCGTCTCATTCATTTTCAGGGTTGAATATCCGGCAAGCACGAGAGTTTAGCCTGAGGAGCCCAGAGAGCCCTCTACCAAACCAAGGCACAGCCCCCATGCCACCCCAAAACACTCCAGGCTCAATCTCCACTTCCACACCCAGCACAGGAACATAGATAGGGCCGAGGCAATAGCGAGCACGGTTAGTGGTCAGGCTACCCACGCACTTCGGCAGAATGACCATCACACGGGGCAACTGGTGAACCACCACATTCTAGTGAGCACGCGTGCTCCATCAGACATGCCAGGTGGCTCTCTCTACAGGAGAGCCATCTGTGAAACCCACCCAAAATACCCCTCCCACTCCTGGCCATGGATGAGTGCCTGGGCTCCAGTGAGAGAGGTAGCCGAAGGCCTCGGACAAGAGTTCGTGTCATCCGCTCCCATCCCTACAAACACCTGACCCGACTCCCTGCTGCTGGATGGGTCAACAATGTGCAAATGCCTGTTGGACCTGGCTGCTTTCGATCTAAGCTTTGGTTTCTTCCCCATGAGGGAGAGTGCTGCCTAGGGTCGCGTGCACACAAGCATGTGGCCTGGTCTCTTGCTTAGGAGGCCTGTGCAGATTCATAGAGGAATCTGCAGTGCCATGCACGCAGAGCCACACCCACACACCCACACACCCCTCCCACCTAACGCCCTCACACTGACGCCAGTATGAACAGCTGCCACCGTGCCACAGCCCTAAGGGTGTGATTTCTTAAGGATAGGCTTTTCTGGTTCACTGGGACCCCTGCCAAGAGAAGAGTCCAGAGGGAAGAAGGGAGGAAGAGATCCATACTACTGTGGCAGGTTTCCCCAAAGACTTAGTGAAGGTGAGAGCCCTGCACTAGGTGAGGTGGGTGATCCTTAGCCGATTTCTTTCTTTCTTTCTCTTTCTTCTTTCTTTTCTCTTTCTTTCTTTCTTCTTTCTTTCTTCTTTTTCTTTCTTTTCTTCTTTCCTTCTTTCTTCTTTCTTTCCTCTCTCTCTTTCTCTATCTGTTTCTCTCTCTTCCTTTCTTCCCTCCCTCCCTCCCTTCCTTCCTTCCTCCCTCCCTCCCGCCCTCTCTCTCTCTTTCTTTCTTTATCTTTCCTTTTTCTTTCTTTCTTTCCTTCTTTCCATCTTTCTTTGCTTTTGTTTTGTGTGGTTTTGTGTATTTGTTTTCTTTCATTGGCAGTAAATGGAGAAAGACAAAGGCAAGGTGGGGGAGGAAAACACGTGACCGCCATTTGTGGAGCCAGAGTGCCATCCAGCGGAAGCTGTCTCTGAACGTGGCAACAGGCTGCAAAAACACTTGCCTTCAGCCAGGTAGAGATCAGTGAGGTTGTGCGGGACTGGGTGGACTCTGCCTGAGCCAGGCTTTCCCCGACTGGGATTTAGAGCCCCGGAACAAAGTGTACCTGTTATTGGGACCCCTTGGAGAAGCAGCTACTCTAGTGGTCCTGAGAGAAAGAAGCCAGGCAGCCCCAAGACCAGTCAGCTCACAGGACAGAGCTGCCCCAGCAGCCATTTTGAGATGAGCATAAGGGAAGCCGCTGGACACTGAAGTCCAAGACTGGGGCTGTTTACTCTGGTCTCTTTTGTTAGCAGTTCTGAGGTGCCCTTAGCTGGGGCCTTGCTGGATCCAGAGAGCCCCTATCCTCCCGGGGAACAAAGGAGCTTTGGAGTGCTGAGTGTGGGGCAACTCACGACCGGCTGTTCCTGGAGACGGCCAGGTGAACCCATGGCGGGCCAACCAGCCTGCCGTTCCTTAAATATAGCCGGGGCGCTGGAGCACCACGGCACCACCCTGGGAATGAACTCAGGCCAAGGTCCAGCCAAGAGTTCCTCTGTCATCCTTCTTCAGTCTTGGGGCCCCAAGCCGCCATCTCTTTGGAGCTCCTGGGCTTTCCCCAGCACTTGTGCCCAGCTGTCTCTTGTTTCCAGAAACAGTTTCCGCTTGATGGCAGTATGGCTCCACAAATGCCAACTACAATCCTAACCCTGCCCCTCCAAGCTGAGGGCCTCTACCTTTTGCCATGTGAAAAAAGTAAAGAGAAAAAAGGAAGAAAAGGAGATAGACAGAAGGGAAAGGAATCAGCCACGTGGGCACAAGTTGACCACCAAACTCAGGAGACCCTAGGACCAGGATCCAGCAGGCAAGAGACCCTGTAGAAATGCTGTTGAGGCAGCAAGCCTTCGCCCTTCCTTTGGCATCTCTCCTGATTGCATGTCTCCCTTCCATGCAGAGAGTAAAAGACGAAAGACACATAAACTTGGCCACTGGGAAACCACCATAGGGCTGCTGCCCCAGGGCAAGGCGCTGGCCACCACACTGGCTTACACAAGGTTTTGCTCCAGGACTGGGGGGTCCTCCCAAAGCCTGAAGCTGCAGGTAGAGTTTACCACCTTGAGGTGTCACATGGAGTTCACCAGAAAAGGTTGATGGCTCAACAGGAAGTCACAGGGCCTGAGACAGGAGTCTCCCTCACAGGGCACACTCAGCAGCTCAGTCAACTCTGACTCTGCTCAGGCTGTCTTGGCTTTCACAAAGGCAGGGGTGGGAGGAGGGTGGCTCAGGGAGGCAGGGCAGCCCACCACACACCACAGATTCTCATGGCATCACACAGGACCAAGGCTCCCATGGGGACTTTCTCTGCCCCTACCACGAAGTGGAGTCCCTTTTTAAGCAGCTTGACCCAGGAGGCTTGTTTCACACCTGCTGCCTGGGCCTATCTGACAACAGACTTCCCACATTCATTCTCAGGAAAAGGCCCTAGTTGATCAAGAATTAACACGATGATCCAGGCAGGCCAGGAATTCTCGCCTATCTCTGCTTTCCCTTTGTTCATTGAGAGCTTGTGTTGGAGAGATAATGGTCAATCTTGTGCCTGTGGCAGTGTGTCTGTGTCTGTGTCTGTGTCTGTGTGGGATAATACTTGGGCCTGCACCCCTGTGCCTGTGTGAGCTTAAGTGTGTGTGTGTGCGCATGCGCATTGGCGTGTGTAAGCCTGTGAGTTTGTGTCTGCGTGTTCGTGTGCCTGAGTGTGCATGTTTGTGATTTCATTTTTGGTTGTGAGGATCCCTTGCAACTGCATGTGTATGTGGCTGAGGCTATGGTCTGTGGGTGCCTGCCTGTGTGAGAGAGAGCGGGCAAATGGGCACGTGGCACAGAGAGCCTGCCTGTAAACACTGAAATCCAGATTGATGTGTTCACATGGCTTGACTGAAATGAAAGGAGACAAGGGACAACTTGCTGAGGCTTGTACTGGCTCAGGATTTCACATTTAGAGCATCCACAAGGAGAATGGGAAATAACGGCGAGCCATGAGGTACTGGGTAAACGCTGCACTTACCATGACATCACTTAAAAGTAACACGGGGGCAGATTTTTGATGGACTAGAGGGACTAAACTGGTGACCTTCATCTCTGCTCCTTTAAGACTGAAAGTGAAGCTTTCTCGAGGCCTACTGCTGCAGTGGGACATCTGCCATTACCAAGGAACAGAAGAAGGAGCAGTCTCCTAGAACACTTGTCCACGCAGATCGGAAAGTGAAAACCAAAAGAGAAGGAGAAGCACGAGCAGAAGCAATAGCAGGAAGAAAAAGAAAAAGAGGCAAAAAAGGAGGAGGAGGAGAAGGAGTAGCAGAAACAAAAGAAGAAGAAGAAGAAGGAGAAGAAAAGGAAGAGGAAGACAAAAGAGGAGAATAAAGAGAAAAGAAAAAGAAGGGAAAGACAAAGATAATGAAGAAGAAGAAGAAAGAAGAACAAGAACAAGAATAAAAAGAAGATGAAACAGAAGAATCAGAAGCAGAACAAAAAGAGCAGAGGCAGAATCAGAAGAAGCAAAAGAAGGGGGAGGAGGAGGTGGACCAAGAAGAGTAGGAGAAGAAGAAGGAAAGAAAAGGAGTATAAGGAAGAAGAGGAAGAGAGTCAGAAGGAGACCAAGAAGAAAAAGTGGAAGGTCCATGCCACTGTACTGTCCTGAAGAATCTACTTCAGGGGGGCCTGATTGCATGCCCACATAAACAATGAGTGGCAAGGAGCCACCAGTGACGTCCCACATAAAGGACACACCACCATGGAGCTTCTTGTCACAGAGAAAGAGGCACTGGCCAGGAAAAAGCATCTGCCCCTGAAGCCCAGTTTGCACTGCATCTGCACAGAGGCCTGTTGGGCCAGGACGCTGCCCTGCTTCCCCTGCCCTTACCCCAACCCAACATGCACAATCCAACAGCAAATATTGGAAAGCCAGACAGAAAGCAGCAAGAAAGATGAACAGGAATCCTGAAAAACTGCCCATTCAGAGTTGCCAATACCACTCCACACGGGTGTGAATGAAGGTGTCTGGGAAGATGCTTGTGAGTATGGGTAAGTATACGTGTATGTGCACAGATGAAGACAGGAAAAAGTTTTGGGACCTGATGAGAGTTAAATGTTAAAAACCAGGACATCTGACACTAAGAGTCTCAAAGCCACCCCTGAAGATGCAGACCAGATCTTCCGGCATTCTTTTCTTCTTGCGTTTTTCCTGGGCAGGGCCAGACGTGCCTGTGTTGGATACTACCCACACACAAGGAAAAAATCTGCATTTGTTGACAAGTGACAGAAAGGGGGTGACTCCTGTTCCATGCTCAGGTTGGTCTTCTTCCCAGAGTGCCGAGTACAGCCCTACGCACGAGATTGGCGTTCCTCTTGTGAGAGTCCTTCACACACCCCTGAGTGTGGGAATCATGACCCATGGGGTAAATTTTCTGTCCTGTGAAGCTCTACCCATTCCCAATGTGGCCTGTACATCCAAGAAAATTTGTAACCAGCAAAGACAGAAAACATTGGCAATATTCTGACAGCATAGTGTTCCGTGCTGCTCTCCAGGCACCGAGCGGCATGGGTAGCATATGTAACCTTTGGAGCAACGCAATCATTGCATCCAACATGAGCTCTGTATGATGACCCACATCAGGCTTTCTTATGTCTGATGGGAGACCCTAAAGGAGCGGCATAATTTGTCTTCCGCCGTCTCATTCATTTTCCGAGTTGAATATCCAGCAAGCACTAGAGTTTAGCCTAAGGAGCCCAGAGAGCCTTGTATCAAACCAAGACAGAGCCCCCACCACCACCCCCAAAACACTCCACTTCCACTCCCTGCACAGGAACACAAACGGGACCCAGGCCATAGCGAGCACGGTCAGCAGAATGGCAACCATGCCAGGGCAACTAACTGGTGAACTAACACATTCCTGTGAGCAGGCATGCTCCATCAGACATGCCAAATGGCTCTCTCTCCAGGAGAGCCATCCGTGAAACTCACCCAGAATAACCCTGCCGCTCCTGGGCATGGATGAGTGCCTGGGCTCCAGGGAGAGATGTAGCTGAAGGCCTCGGACAAGAGTCAGTCCTGTCGAGTCCCATCCCAACAAACATCTATCCTGACTCCCTGCTGCTGGATGGTTCGACAATGTGCAGATGCCTGTTGGACCTGGCTGCTTTTGATCCAAGCTTTGATCCTTTCCGCAAGAGGGAGAGTGCTGCCTAGGGACAAGTGTACACAAGCATGTGGCCTGATCTCTTGCTTAGGAGGCCTGCACGGATTCATAAAGGAATCTGCAGTGCTATGCATGCAAAGCCATACACCCACACACCTCTCCCACTGAACCCCCTCACACTGCCCCCAGTGCCACCTACCCCCACCGTGCCACAGCCCTAATGATATGATTTCTTGAGGATAGGTATTTTGGTTCACTGGGACCCCTGACCAGAGAGGAATCTAGAGGAAAGGAAGGAGACAAAAATCCCCTCTACTGTTACAGGTTTCCCCAAGGTGACCAGGTTGGTGTGAGCCCTGAGGTAGGTGAGCTGGCTGCTACTTTGAAGATTTCTGTTGTTCATATTTGCTTGCTTGCTTTTTCTTTTCTTTCTTTCTTTCTTTTTCTTTCTTTTTTTTTCTTTCTTCTTTCTTTCTTCTGTTCTCTCTCAATCTTTCTTTCTTTCTTTTTGCTTTCCTTTTTTTTCTTTTCTCTGTGTGTGTTTGTTTTTTTTCTTAGGCAGCAAATGGAGAAAGACAAAGCAAGGTCGGGGGAGGAAAAGAAGTGACCGCTATTTGTGGAGCAACAGTGCCATCCAGCGGAAGTTGTTCCTGAACATCACAACAGGCTGCAGAAACACCTTCGCCAGGAACAGAGACCAGCGAGGATGTGCAGGGCTGGGTGGACTCTGAGCCAGAGTTTCCCTGACTGGGTTTTAGAGCCTGATAACAAAGTGTACCTGACATTGGGAGCCCTTGCAGAAGCAGCTATTCTAGAGGCTCCGAGACAGAGCAGTCAGGCCGCCCCAAGACCAGTCAGCCCACAGGGCGGAACTGCCCCGGCAGCCATTTTGAGATGGGCATAAGGGAAGCCACTGGCCACTGATGGCAGAGACTGGGGCCATTTACTCTGGTCTCTTTCCTAAGCAGTTCCTCGGTGCCCTTGGCTGGGGCCACGCTGGGTCCAGGGAGCCCCTATCCTCCCGAAAACAAAGAAGCTTCGGGGTGCTCGGTGAGGAGCGACTCATGATCAGCTGTTCCTGGAGACAGCCAAGGAAATCCATGGTGGGCCGACCTGCCTGCTATTCCTTAAAAACAGGTGTGGTGCCAGGGCAACATCCTGGGAATGAGCCCAGGCCAAGGGCCAGCCAGGAGTTCCTCTCTCGTCCTGCTTCAGTCTTGGGGCCCCACACCACCATCTCTTTTGAGCTCCTGGGCTTTCCCCAGCACTTGTGCCCAGCTATCTCTCATTTCCAGAAATAATTTCCGCTTGATGGCAGTATGGCTCCACAAACGCCAACTACAACCTTAAACCTGCCCCTCCAAGCCCAGGGCCTCCACCTCTTGCCATGTGAAAAAAGTAAAGAGGAAAAAGAAACAAAAACAGACAGAGAGAAGAGAAAGGAATCAGCCACCTGAGCCCAGATGGACCACCAAACTCAGGGGACCTTAGGACCAAGAACCAATAGGCCAGAGAACCTGTGGGAATGCTGTTGAGACAGCCAGCCTTTGCCTTTCCTTTGGCTCTCACCAGATTGCATGGCTTCCGATGGTCCAGAGAGTAAAAGACAAAGGACACAATATTGGCCACTGGGTAACCACCAGAAGACTGACATCGTAGGGCTGCTGCCCCAGGACAAGATGCTGCCATCAAGCTGGCTTACAGAAGGTTTTGCTCCAGGACTGGGGGACCTCCCAAAGCCTGGAGCTGCACGCAGAGTTTACCACCTCGTGATGCCACATGGAGGTTACCAGAAAAGTCCGATGGCTCAACAGGAAGTCACAGGGCCTGAAACAG
The DNA here is from genome assembly GCA_963573385.1 of Cacajao melanocephalus. NCBI lineage: Eukaryota > Metazoa > Chordata > Mammalia > Primates > Pitheciidae > Cacajao > Cacajao melanocephalus. The sequence goes on along the minus strand of CAUYLG010036624.1, from coordinate 10,993 downwards.
GAGTCTCCCTTCCAGGGGACACTCAGCAGCTCACTCAAGTCTGACTCTGCACAGGCTGTCTGGGCTTTCACACAAGCAGCGGTAGGAGGAGGGTGTCTCAGGGAGGCCGGGGAAGCCCCCCAGGCACCACAGATTCTCATGGCATCACACAGGGCCAAGGCTCTCAATGAGACATTCTCTGTCCCTACCACAAAGTGGGGTCCCTTTTTAAGCAGCTAGACCCCGGATGCTCGTTTCATACCTGCTGCCTGGGCCTATCTAATAACGGACTTCCCACATTCATTCTCAGGAAAAGACCCCAGTTGTCCAAGAAGTAACATGATGACCCAGGCCTGGAGCCAGAAATGTTCACCTGTCTTCTCTTTCCCTTTGCACATGGAAAGCTTGTGTGGGAGATGTTGTGGGCAATCATGTGCCTGTGTCAGTGTGGCTGTGCCTGTGTGGGATAATGCTTTGGTCCACACACCTGTGAGCTTACTCGTGTGTGTGTGTGTGTGTGTGTGTGTGTGTGTCTATGTGTGTGTGTGTTTGCATAGGAATATGTAAGCATGTGACTTTGTGTCTGCTTGTGCATGTGTCTCAGTGTGTGTTTGTTTTTTCTTTCATTTCTGGTTGTGAGGGTCCCCTGTGACTGCGTGCATATCTGATTGAGGCTGTGGTCTGTGGATGCCTGCCTTTGTGAGTGAGAGTGGGCAAATGGGCACGGGGCACAGACAGCCTGCCTGTACACACTGAAATCCGGATTGATGTGTTCCCATGGACTGACTGAAATGAAAGGAGAAAGGGGACAACTTGCCAAGGCCCCTACTGGCTCAGGATTTCACAATTAGAGCATCCACTAGGAGAACAGGAAGTGACGGCGATCCATGAAGTATTCGGTAAATGATGCGTTTATGATGACCTTTCATTTAAAAGTAACACGTAGGCAGCTTTTTGGTGGACCAGAGGGAATAAATCGCTGACCTTCATCACTACTTTTTTAAGAAGAAAATTGAAGTTTTCCCCAGGTCTAGTGCTGCAATAGGACATCCCCCATTACCAAGGAGTGGAAGAAGGAGCAGTCTCCTAGAACACTTGCCTGCCCAGATCTGAAAGTGAAAAGGAGAAGAGAAGAAGCACAAGCAGAAGTAAACGCAGGAAGAAAAAGAACAAATGCCAAAAAAAGAGGAAGAGGAGGAGGAAGAGGAAGAAAGAAAAGAAAGGGAAGAAGAAGAAGAGGAAGAGGAAGTAGGAGGAAGAGGAAGTAGGAGGAAGAGTACGAAGGGGAGGAGGAGGAGGAAATGAAGAAGCCAGCAAAAAGGAGGAAGAGAGGAGAAGCCAGCAAAATTTTACCCCATAACCCATGGGGTAAATTTTCTGTCCTGTGAAGCTCTGCCCGTTCACAGTGTGGCCTGCACATCCAGGATGAGGAGGAGGAGAGGAAAAGAGAAAAAGAAGAAAAGAAGAAGAAGGAGAAGACAAAGATAATGAAGAAGAAAGAACAATAAGAACAAGAATAGAAAGAAGATGAAGCAGAAGAATAAGAAGCAGAATGAAAAGCAGAGCAGAGGTAGAAACAGAAGAAGCAGAAGAAGGGGAGGAAGAGGAGAAAGAGGAAGAAGAAGAACAAAAACAAAACGTTGAGGGTTCATGCCACTGTACCTGTCCTAAAGGATCTATTTCGGGGGGCCTAAATGCATGCCAACATAAACAATGAGTGGCAAGGAGCCACCAGTGATGTCCCGCATAAAGGACACACCACCAAGGATCTTCTTGTCACAGAGAAAGAGGCACTGGCCAGTAAAAAGCATCAGCCCCTTAAGCCTGGGTTTATGCCACATCTGCACAGAAGCCTGTTGGGCCAGAGGCTGCCCTGCTTCCCGCTACCCTTACCTCAACCCAACATGCACAATCCAACAGCAAATATTGGAAAGCCAGACAGAAAGTTGCAAGAAAGATGAACAAGAAGGAACCAGAAACCTGAAAAACTGCCCATTCAGAGTTACCAACATCACGCCACACAGGTGTGAAAGAAGGTGTCTGGGCAGAGGCTTGTGAGTATGGGTAAAGATAGGTGTATGTGCCTGAGGACTTACGAAAGCACAGATGAAGACAGGAAAAAGTTGAGACGTGATGGGAATTAAATGTCAAAAATGCGGACATCTGACACTCAGAGTCAAAACCACCCTTAAAGACGCAGACCAGATCGTCATGCATTGTTCTCTTCCCAAGTGTTTCCTGGGCAGGGCCAGAGATGCTCCGTGGTGGATAATACCTACATACAAGGAAAAGATCCCTATTTGTTGACAAGTGACAGAAAGGGGGTGACTCCTGTTCCATGCTCATGTAGGTCTTCTTCCTGGAATGCACTGAGAGTACAGCCCCACGTATGGGATGGGCGTTCCTCTTGTGAGAGCCTTTCACACACCACTGAGTATAGGAATCATAACCGGTGGGGTAAATTTTCTGTCCTGTGAAGCTCTGCCCATTCCCAATGTGGCCTGCACATCCAGGAAGACTTGTAACCAGCAAAGACAGAAAACACTGGCAATATTCTGACAGCGTTGTGTTCCATGCTGGTCTCCAGGCACTGAGCAGCATGGGTAGCACGTGCTTTGGATCCACGTGGTCATTGCTTTGCATCCCAACATAAGGTTTATATGATGACCCACATCAGACTTTCTTATGTCTGATTGGAGACCCTAAAGGGGTAGCATAATTTGTCCTCCACCATCTCTTTCATTTTCGGGGTTGAATATCTGGCAAGCACCAGAGTTTAGCCTGAGGAGCCTAGAGAGCCCTCTATCAAACCAAGATACAGCCCCCCACCACCACCCCCAAAACACTCCAGGCTCAACCTCCACTTCCACACCCAGCACAGGAACTCAGACAGGGCCCAGGAGATAGTGAGCATGGTCGGTGGTCAGTCTACTCATGCATTTTGGCAGAATGACCACCATGTTGGGGCAACTAACTGGTGAACCACCACATTCCAGTGAGCACACATGCTCCATCAGACATGCCAAGTAGCTCTCTCTCCAGGAGAGCCATCTGGGAAACTCACCCAGAATACCCCTGCCACTCCTGGGCACGGATGAGTGCCTGGGCTCCAGTGAGAGAGGTAGATGAAGGCCTCAGACAAGAATCCGTTCTGTCCCATCCCATCCCAACAAACATCTGTCCCGGCTCCCTGCTGCTGGATGGTCCAACAATGTGTAAATGCCTGTTGGACGTAGCTGCTTTTGATCCAAGATTTGGTCCCTTCCCCAGGAGGGAGAGTGCTGCCTAGGGACAAGTGCACACAAGCATGTGGCCTGGTCACTTGCTTAAGAGGCCTGTGTAGATTCATAGAGGAATCTGCAGTGCCATGCATGCAGAGCCACACACCCACATACCCGCACATCCCTCCCATTGAGCCCTCTCACACTGCCCCAGTGCCACCTACCCCCAGTGTGCCACAGTGCTAACAGTGTAATATCTTGAGGGTAGGATTTCTGGTTTACTGATATCCCTGCCCAGAGAAGTAACCTGAGGGAAGGAGAGAGGCAGAGATCTCCCCTACTGCCGCAGGTTTCCCCAAAGTGACCACCTAAGTGGGAACACTGCAGTAAGTGAGGTGGGTGATCCTTGGATGATTTCTTTTTCCCTTCTTTCCCTCCTTCCCTCTTTCTTTCTTTCCTTTTCTTTTCTTTCTTTCTTTATTTCTTTCTTTCTTTCTTTCTTGCTTTCTTGCTTTCTTGCTTTCTTGCTTTCTTTGCTTTCTTTGCTTTAGATTTTATTTGTGTAAGTTTTCTTCCATTGGCTGCAAATAAACACCAAGGCAAGGTGGGGGAAGGAAAAGACATGACCACCATTTGTGGAGCCACAGTGCCATCCAGCGGAAGTTGTTTCTGAACATGGCAACAGGCTGCAGAGACACTTGCCTTAGGCCAAGTACAGAAATTAGAAAGAATGTGCAGGGCTTGGTAGAAGAGAGTTTACCCGACTAGGGTTTAGAGCCCGAAAACAAAGTGTACTTGCTATTGTGACCCCTTGGAGAGGCAGCCACTATAGAGGCCCTGAGACAGAGCAGCCAGGCAGCCCCAAGACCAGTCAGCCGAGGGGGCGGAGCTGCCCCGGCAGCCATTTTGAGATGGGCATAAGGGAAGCCACTGGCCACTGACAGCGACACTGAAGATGTTTTCTCTGGACTCTTTAGTGAGTAGTTCTGCGGTATCCTTGGCTGACCCTGTGTCTGGAAAGTCCCCATCCTCCCAGAGTACAAAGGAGCTTCGGGGTGCTGAGTGTGGGCTGACTCACGATACCGTCTGTTCCTGGAGACAGCCAGGGGAACAATGTGGGCTGACTTGCCTGCCCTTCCTTAAAGACGGGGAATGAGCCCAGGCCAAGGGCCAGCCAGGAGTTCCTCTGTCATCCTGCTTCAGTCTTCTAGCCCCACGCCACCATCTCTTTGTGCTCAGGTGCTTTCCCCAGCACTTGTGCCCAGCTGCCTCCCGTTTTCAGAAACAGATTCCGCTTGATGGCAGTATGGCTCTACAAATGACATCTACAACCTCAACCTTGCCCCTCCAAGCCGAGCTCCTCCGCCTTTTGCCATGTGAAAAAACTAAAGAGGAAAAAGAAACAAAAACGGACATGGAGAAGAGAAAGGAATCAGCCACCCGGGCCCAGGTGGACCACCGAACTCAGGGGATACCAGACCATGAACCAGTAGGCCAGAGAACCTGCGGGAATGCTGTTGAGGCAACCAGGCTTTGTCATTCCTTTGGCTCTCACCAGATTGCATGGCTCCTGCTCTTGCAGAGAATAAAAGATGAAGGACACATAATTATGGCCACTGAGTAACAACCAGAGGACTAGGATGATAGGGCTGAAGCTCCAGTACAAGGCGTTGGCCACCAAGCTGGCTTACACAACGTTTTGCTCCAGTACTGGGGGTCCTCCCAAAGCCTGGAACATAGAGTTTACCACCTCAGTATGCCACATGGAGATCACCAGAAAAGCTGATGACTCAACAGGAAGTCACAGGCCCTCCCTCACAGGGGACACTGAGGAGATCACTCAAGTCTGACTCTGCTTAGGCTGTCTTGGCTTTCACACAGGTGGGGATGGAGGGTGGATCAGGGAGGCGGGAGAAGCCCACCATGCACCACAGATTCTCATGGCATCACACAGGACCAAGGCTCCCAAGGAGACTTTCTCTGCCCCTACCACAAACTGGGGTCCCTTTTTAAGCAGCTTGACCCAAGCTGCTCGTTCCACACCTGCTGCCTGGGCCTATCTGATAACAGACTTCCCACATTCATTCTCAGGAAAAGGCCCTAGTTGACCAAGAAATAACATGATGACCCAGGCCTGGAGCCAGGAATGCTCGCTGTCTCCCTTTTCCCCTTGCCCATTTAGAGCTTGTGTGGGAGAGATTGTGGCCAATCATGTGCCTGTGGCGATGTGTCTGTGTCTGTGTCTGTGTGGGATAATGCTAGGGCCCAGAACCCTGTGCCAGTGTCAGCTTATGTGTGTATGTGTGTGTGTGTGTGTGTGTGTGTGCGTGTGTATCTATGTCTGTGTGTGTTTGCGTGGTAGTGTGTAAGCATGTGAATTTGTGTCTGTGTATGCATTTGTCTCAGTGTGTATGTGTCTGCGATTTTATTTCTGGTTGAGAGGGTGCCTGTGACTGTGTGCATATGTGGCTGCGGCTGTGGCTCTGGTCTGTGGATGCCTGCCTATGTGAGTGAGAGTGGGTAAATGGGCATGTGGCAGAGACAGCCTGCCTGTACACACTGAAATTCAGATTAATGTGTTCACATGGCTTGACTGAAATGAAAGGAGAAAGGAGACAACTTGCCAAGGCTCCTACTGATTCAGAGTTTCACACTTAGAGCATCCACAAGGAGAATCAGATATAACGGTGATCTATGAGGTACTGGGTAAACACTGCGTTTACAATGACATTTCACTTAAAAGTAACAGGTGGGCAGCTTTTTGGTGGACCGGAGGGAATAAACTGATGAACTTCAACACTGCATTTTTAAAAAGAAAAGAGAAGTTTCTCCAGGCTTAGTGCTGCAGTGGGACATTCCCCATTACCAAGAAGCAGAAGAAGCAGCAGTCTCCTAGAATACTTGCCCTCCCAGATCTGAAAGTGAAAAGAGGAAGAGAAGGAGAAACACAAACAGAAGCAAATGTAGGAAGAAAAAAAACAAGAGGCAAAAAAAAAGAAGGAGGAGGAGGAATAAAAGAAAGAAAAGAAAAGAAAGGAAAGAAGAAGAGGAGGAGGAGCAGAAGGAAGAAGAAGAGGAGAAGAGGAAGAAGAAGAAGGAGGAGGAGGAAGGAGGAGGAGGAGAAGAAGAGAAGAAGAGGAGGATGAGGAGGAGAAGGAAGCACAGCAACAGCTGAAAAAGCCGACAAACGAGGAGAAAAAGAAGAAGAAATAGAAGACAAAGATAATAAAGAAGAACAAGAATAAAGAGAAGAGGAAGCAGAAGAATCAGAAGCAGAACAAAAAGCAGAACATAGGCAGAAATAGAAGCAGCAGAAGTTGGAACAAGAAGAGTTGGAAAAGAAGAGGAAGTAAAGAAGAGGAGGAGGAGAAAGAGGAAGACGAACCAGGAGAACAAGAACGAAAAGTGGAACATCCATACCACCGTAGCTGTCCTGAAGGATTGCACTGCATCCTCTGTTCACTGCATCTGCATTGAGGCCTGTTGTGCCAGGAGACTGCCCCACTTCCAGCTTCCCTTACCCCCAACCAAACACAAACACTCTGCCAGCAAATATTGGAAAGCTAGATAGAAAGTGACAAGAGAGATGAACAAGAAGGAAGCAGTAAGCTGAAACACTGCCCATTCAGAGTTGCCGAGACCACCTCACATGGGTGTGAATGAAGGTGTCTGGGAAGATGCTTGTGAGTATGGGTAAGGATATGTGTATGTGTCTGAGGACCCATGAAAGCAGAGATGAAGACAGGAAAAAGTTGAGACGTGATGGGAGTTAAATGTTAAAGATAAGGGCATCTGACACTGAAAGTCTCCAAGCCTCCCCTAAAGATGCAGACCAGATCTACCTGCATTCTTTACTTCTCATGTTTTTCCTGGTCAGGGCCGGAGGTGCCCGTGGTGGATGCTACCTATATACAAGGAAATGATCAGCATTTTTTGACAAGTTACAGAAAGGGGGTGACTCCTGTTCCACGCTCATGTTGGTCTTCTTTCTGGAATATCCTGAGAGTATAGCCCCATGCATGAGATTGGCGTTCCTCTTGTGAGAGTCCTTCACACACCCCTGAGTGTGGGAATCATGACCCATGGGGTAAATTTTCTGTCCTGTGAAGCTCTGCCCATTCCCAGTGTGGCCTGTACATCCAAGAAGACTTGTAACCAGCAAAGACAGAAAACACTGGCAATATTCTGACAGCGTAGTGTTCCGTGCTGCTCTCCAGGCACAGAGCGGCATGGGTAGCATATGTAACCTTTAGAGCAATGCGGTCATGGCTTTGCATGTCAACATGAGCTCTGTATGATGACGCATGTCAGGTTTTCTTATGTCTGCCTGGAGACCCTAAGGGGGAGGCATGATTTGTCCTCCACCATCTCATTCATTTTCCGAGTTGAATATCCGGCAAGCGCCAGAGTTTAGCCTAAGGAGCCCAGAGAGCCCTGTAACAAACCAAGCCACAGCCCCCATGCCACCCCCCAAAACACTCTGGGCTCAACCTCCACTTCGACACCCAGCACAGAAAGACAGATGGGGCCCAGGCAATAGTGAGCATGGTTGGCAGTCAGACTATCCATGTAATTCGTCAGAATGACCATGATACTGGGACAACTAACTGGTGAACCAACATGTTCCAGTGAGCATGCATGCTCCATCAGACATGAGAAGTGGCTCTCTTTCCAGGATAGCCATCTGTGAAACCCAGCCGGAATACCACTTCCACTCCTGGGCACCGATGAGTGCCTGGGCTCCAGTGAGAGAGGTAGCTGAAAGCCTCAGACAAGAGTCCGTCGCGTCCACTCCCATCTCAACAAACATCTGGCCCGACTCCCTGCAAATGGATGGGTCAACAATGTGCAGATGCCTGTTGGACCTGGCTGCTTTTTTGATCTAAACTTTGGTCCCTTCCCCAGGAGGGAGAGTGCTGCCTAGGGACAAGTGTGATGCGCACAAGCATGTGGCCTGGTCTCTTGCTTAGGAGGCCTTGCAGATTCATAGAGGAATCTGCAGCACCATACATGCAGGCCCACACACCCACACACCCCTCCCACTAAACTCCCTCACACAACCCCCACTGCCACCCATGACCACCATGCCACAGCCCTAAGGGTTTGATTTCTCAAGGATAGGCTCTTCTGGTTCACTGCCAAGAGAAGAATCCAGAGGAAAGGAGGGAGGCAGAGATCCCCACCTACTGTGTCAGCTTTTCCCAAAGTAACCATGTAGGTGGGAGCACTACTGTAGGTGAGGTGGGTGCTCCTCAGCTGGTTTCTTTCTTTCTTACTTTGCTTTGTGTGTGTGTGTGTGTGTGTTCCTTTTGTTCCTTTGTAAGCAAATGGAAAAAGACTAAGGCAAGGTGGGGGACGAAAAGATGTGAATGCCATTTGTAGAGCCACAGTGCCATCCAGCAGAAGTTGTTTCTGAACCTCACAACAGGCTGCAGAGACACTTGCCTTTGGCGAGGCACAGAGACCTGCCAGGATATGTGGGGCTGGGTGGATTCTGCCTGATCCAGGCTTTCCGTGACTGGGGTTTACAGCACAAGAACAAAGTCTACCTGACATTGGGACCCCTTGGAGAAGCAGCTATTCTAGAGGCCCCGAGACAGAGCAGGAAGGCAGCCCCAAGACCAGTCACCCAAAGAGCAGAGCTGCCCTGGAAGCCATTTTGAGATGGGCATAAGGGAAGCCACTGGCCACTGGCTGCAGAGACTGGGGCGGTTTACTCTGGTCTTTTTTGTGAGCAGTTCCAGGGTGCCCTTGGCTGGAGCCAGGCTGCGTCCAGCGAGCCCCTATCCTCCTGAAGAACAAAGGAGCTTTGGGGTGCTAAGTGTGAGGTGACTCACAACTCGCTGTCCCTGGAGACAGCCAGGGGAACCCATGGCAGGCCGACCTGCCTGCTTTTCCTTGAAGACAGCTGTGGTGCCAGGGTGCAATCCTGGGAATGAGCCCAGGCCAAGGGCCAGCCAGAAGTTCTTCTCTCATCCTGCTTCAGTCTTCGGGCCCCACATGGCCATCTCTTTTGTACTCCTGGGTTTCTCCCAGAACTTGTGCCCAGCTGCCTCCCATTTCCAGAAATATTTTGGCTTGATGGCAGTATGGCTCTACAAATGCCAACCACAAGCATAACCCTCCAAGTCAAGGGCCTCCACCTTTTGCCATGCGATAAAAGTAAAGAGGAAAAAGAAACGAAAACAGACAGGGAGAAGAGGAAGAAATCAGACCCCAGGACCAAGAACCAGTAGGCGGGAGACCCTGTGGGAATGCTGTGAGGCAGCCAGCCTTTGTCTTTCCTTTGGCTCTCTCCAGGTTGCATGGTTCCCTCCAGTGCAGAGTGTTCACATGGCCTGACTGACATGAAAGGAGACAGGCCACAATTTGCCAAGGCTACTAGTGGCTCAGAGTTTCACACTTAGAGCATCCACAAGGAGAACGCGATATAATGACTTGTCATAAGGTACTGGGTAAATGGTACATTTACTGTGGTATTTCAGTTAAAAGTAACAGGTGAGCAGCTTTTTGGTGGACCACAGGGACTAAACTGGTGACCTTCATCTCTGCTCCTTTAAGAACGAAAGTGAAGTTTCCTCCAGGCCTAGTGCTGCACTGGAACATCCCCCACTACCAAGGAGCAGCAGAAGAAGCAGTTTCCTCTAACACATGCCTGCTCAGATCCGAAAGTGAAAAGAGAAAGTGAAAAAGAAGCACAAGCAGAAGCAAAAGCAGGGAGAAAAAGAACAAGAGGCAAAAAAGCAAGAGAAGGAGGAAGAGTAGCAGAAAGAAAAACAGAAGACGCAAAAAAGCAGAAGGAGGAGGAGTAGCAGAAAGAAAAGAGGAAGAAGAAGAAGGAGAAGAAGAAGAATAAGAGGAAGGAAAAGAATAAGAAGAAGGAGGAGATGAAGAAGAAGAAGAAGGAAGAGGAGGAGAAGGAGGAGGAACAGGAGGAGGAGGAAGAGGAGGATGAACTACCGGAGAACTACCATGTTCCAGTGACCACCCATGCTCCATCTGACATGGCTAGTGGCTCTCTCTCCAGGAGAGCCATCTGTGAAACCCACCCGGAATGCCCCTCTGATGATTTCTGGGCAAGCATGAGTGCCTGGGATGTAGTGATAGAGGTAGCTGAAGGCCTCGCACAAGAGTCCTTCCGGTCCAGTCCCATCCCAAGAAACATCTGGCCTGACTCCCTGCTGCTGGATGGGTCAACAATGTGCAGATGCCTATTGGAACTGGCTGCTTTTGATCCAAGCTTTGGTCCCTTCCCCAGGAGGGAGAGTACTGCCTAGAAACAAATGTGGTGTTCACAAGCATGGGGCCCGATCTCTTGATTAGGAGGCCAGTGCAGATACATAGAGGCCATGTAGGCAGGCCCACACCCTCAAACAACTTTAACTGAACCTTCTCACACTGCCCCCAGTGCCACCTACCTCATCGTGCCACAGCCCTAATGGTGTTGTTTCTTAAGGATAGACTCCTCTGGTTCACTGGGACCTTTACTCAGAGAAGAATCCAGAGGGAAGGAAGAAGGCAGAGATCCCCCGCAAAGGTTTCCCCAAAGTGACGACGTAGGTGGGGAGCACTACCATAGGTTAGGTGGGTGTTTCTTGGATGGTTTCTTTCTTCCTTTCTTTGTGTATGTGTGTGTGTGTGTGTGTGTGTGCGTGTGTGTGTGTGTGTGTGTGTTTGCTTTGTTCCATTGGCAGCAAATGGAGAAACAAAAGGCAAGGTGGGGGAAGGAAAAGACGTGACCTCCATTTGTGGAGCCACAGTGACAGCCAGCAGAAGTTGTTTCTGAACATTAC
>CAUYLG010036623.1:0-110707 GCA_963573385.1 Cacajao melanocephalus | reverse complement strand
TCCATTGGACCCAGCAATCCCATTACTGGGTATATATCCAAAGGATTATAAATCGTTCTACTATAAGGACACATGCACATGAATGTTCACTGCAGCACTGTTTACAATAGCAAAGACCTGGAACCAACCCAAATGCCCATCAGTGATAGACTGGACAGGGAAAATGTGGCACATATACACCATGGAATACTATACAGCCATAAAAAACAATGAGTTAGTGTCCTTTGTAGGGGCATGGATGAACCTGGAAACCATCATTCTCAGCAAACTGATGCAAGAACAGAAAATCAAACACCGCATGTTCTCACTCACAGGTGGGTGAACAATGAGAACACATGGACACAGGGAGGGGAGCATCACACATGGGGGTTTGTTGGGGGGAAATAGGGGAGGGACAGCAGGGAGTGGAGACTTGGGGAGAGATAGCATGGGGAGAAATGCCAAATACAGGTGATAGGGAGGAAGGCAGCAAATCACACTGCCATGTGTGTACCTATGCAACAATCTTGCCTGTTCTTCACATGTACCCCAAAACCTAAAATGCAATTAAAAAAAAAGAATGATAGAAACTAAAATAATGCAAAATGCACAGTCCTCCTTTGACTGAAATTTAGCAGGGCAGAAAAAATTCTAGCCATGATTCAGTAGTATCTGTGGCAAAATTCTACTTATTGATTTCATCATGCAACCCTGAAAAAAAGGAGGAATAAAGAGAAACTTGAGGCCACCTCCCCAGATTTAGCCTGGTATAATCACAACAGACCACTCAGTGACTGATTCTGATGTTCTGAGAATTAAATGCTCTTTTAATAGATTTTGAAAATGGCTGGAGCTGCCCAATATCAGTTATTAGTATATAAGTCTCTAAGCTAAACAGAACACTTCTCATTTCAGGAATGATAAAGTTTTCCCAGGACTTCTTTCCCTTCACTGCCCTCCCCGCTCCCAACCTGGGCACACAGTGAACAAAAATAGAACCTGTCTAGAGAAGCATAAGCCTTCAACTACTTGATTGCTGACAAACTTGAGTTGCAATTCTGAAGACCTAAGCAAGTTAAAATGTATGTGTAAATTTGTGCAGGTCTGTGGAGCTTCAGTTCATGACTCCATGTCCTCATTAGCTGGCTGCCAACATCATTTAGGCTTGTTGAAATACTGCTTGGGTGATATTTTCAAAGGATTGTTTTTGTGATAGAATGTCCTACACTGAACTAGCGTTTCAAGCCACTCAGGTCAAGAAATCACATTAGTACCTATTTCAAGAGTTTAGATTTACCTTGACAGGATAATAGATGTATTTCCAGTAACACAGTGACAACTCATCTTGCCTGAATATTTGCCCCTTAAACACTTCACAGTGGAGGTTCAGTCATCAATCAAGTTGTTATGAGTCCCACCATCCAGCAATCGATGCAAGATTTAAACTTCAACTCCATATGAAGGGGGTTAAAGATCAGTTTTTCATGTATATTTTACCACTAAAAAGAAACCAATAACATTTGTAACCAGAACTTCCAATATTACTGCCAGATGAAAAGTCTGTGCCTCCAATTTTGCCTCCTTTTGTAAACTCAGATGGTTCATGATTCTCCCCTTTTTCTAAACGATGAGGCAAAATGGTAATAGATGGAAGTCTAATAACAGTATTTCCCATACTCTCCAATGGAATGTCCATTAACAAGTTAATTACTAGTTTTATCTTTGAAATCATTTTGTGAAAAATGCTTATTAATGATAATCCCCTGCTAGCAAATATAAGGCCAATGTAATAAACACAAATGGTGAAAGTCAAGTACCTCAACTCCTACTGAGAGTTAAAACTAGGGTTAATTAAGAGAACAGTAAATGAAGTGCTCTTAATTTGCCTCAAATATATAAAACATACAAAAATAATCAAAAAGTTTGTTTGATATCCTTTCTTTGTAGGTAGCAAGATACTCGTAAAACCAAAATACAGAACTGGTTGTGACTAGAACTTACCATTTTTATTTATTTATTTATTTTACCTTTATTTTAAGTTCAGAGGCACATGTGCAGGTTTGTTATACAGGCAAACTTGTGTCATGGGGGTTCATGTACAGATTATTTCATCACTCAGGTATTAAGGCTAGTACCCATTAGTTATTTTTTATGATCCTCTCCCTCCTCCCACCCTCTGCCCCCCAGTAGGCCCTAGTGTCTGTTGTTTCCATCTATGTGTTCATGTGTTCTCATAATTTAGCTTTCACTTATAAGTGAGAACATGTGATATTTGATTTTCTGTTTCTGTGTTAGTTTGCTAAGTATAATGGCCTCCAGCTCCATCCACGTTCCTGCAAATGACATGATCTTGTTCCTTTTTATGGCTTTATGGTATTCCACGGCATATATATACCAGGGTTTCTTTATCCAGTCTACCATTGATGGGCATTTAGGTTGATTCCATGTCTTTGCTATCACAAATAGTGCTGCCATGAACATACGTGTGCATGTGTCTTTATGATAGAATGATTTATATTCCTTTGGGTATATATCCAGTCATGGGATTGCTGGGTCAAATGGTATTTCTGTTCTTGGGTCTTTGAGGAATCACTACACTGTTTTCCATAATGGTTGAACTAACTTACACTCCCACCAACAGTGTATAAGCATTCCTTTTTCTCTGCAACCTCACCAGTATCTGTTTCATTTCTTTTTTAGCATTTTTGGGTTGGGACCTCTAGGCTGGATAAATTCTAGAACACTGGATCCAGGACAACTTAATATTCCCATATGGGACCAGAACAAACAATCTTAACTATATCATTAGGGATAAACTCTACTCATCCACTCAATAAAATTAATCCTTCTTCTAACGATGATTTGATGGATAAAATGGTCTACCTCTCTGCTAAGTATAACTTTCAAGAAGTTGGGATAGACTGAAAGCAAGACTATAAAATCAATTTCTATAACTGCATGGTGTATGGGATTTCCAGTGAGTAGCCATATTTATATGTTTTAAAAATGTTCATGAAACTTTCTTATGGTTCCTGATAACATACAGATGCTTCATCTGAAAACAACAAAAACAACAATGATACAAAACCAAAAGCTGTAGACTCCAGACTTCCAAGTTCCTTTATGCAGTGGGTTGATCCTGTCATTTATATAAAGGAAAACATGGGTGGGCACAGTGGTTCACACCTGTAATCCTAGCACTTTGGGAGGCTGAGGTGGGTGGATCAAGAGGTCAAGATCCATTCTGGCCAATATGGTGAAACTCTGTCTTACTTGCATCTCCACTAAAATACAAAAAATTAGCCAGGCATGGTGGTGCGCTCCTGTGGCCCCAGCCACACAGGAGGCTGAGGCAAGGGAATTGCTTGAACCCGGGAGGCGGAGGTTACAGTGAGCCGAGACTGCACCACTTTACTCCAGCCTGGAGACAGAGGGTGACCCCATATAAAAAAAAAAAAAAAAAAAAAAAGTAAAGCATGCTGGTTTCAGGCAATGGAAATGGAAACCTGTTGGCTGTTTCCCAATGCTCCTGCAACGTTGGCGCCAATAGCAGAAGCAATAACATCAGCAGAAAATAAACCAGTAGAAAATCCTTAGGAGGTAAACCACATGCTAATGTAGGCATCACATTCGGCATGATATATATGATATTTGAAAAACACCAAAAAGCATCCAAAGTTCATAGCAATAACGATGGAAAATTATTTTTTAGCCCAGCACAGAAAATAAGATATAATACTTTGTGTTGCTTTAATGTAGCTATATCTTGAATCACTTCCTTACCTTTACAGAGTATATTGAACACTAGACAAAATATCACTGAGAATCCTCTTTGAAATTAGGTAAAATATAAGTTATAAATAGAACATAATTTCTTGAAAATTCTGAAGTTGTTAGTAAGGATTTTGAGGTGGCCTTAAATAACAATGATGAGCATATCTTCATTGTTTCATATGTTCAAAGTGCTTCAAAGCACTGTATACATACTCTCACTTAAACTTCACAGCATCTCAGTAAGACACTAAAATCATCGTATTTATCATAGGTGGAGACAAAAGCCAGAGAGGGTAAACAACTTCTTATGGCTGTGAAAAATTAGGCAAACAGCAATTCAATGACTTCCCAGTAAGGTGAGAAAAATAGTACTCAGTAGAGCCAAGATTTGAATCTCGCATTCTATTGCCAGAGGCTGCTCTTTGCTGCCATGACATATTACATAGTTTCTCAGCATCAGAGTACCTTACTACAAAGGAAATCTGAGGTCAAACTCCAGGTAAGCCATTTAAGCTTGGTAACACTTAAGAAATCATTTATTCACCTTCCTTTCAGCTTCTCAACTGCAAATTGGGTATAATAATGCCTTCTTCATAGGGTTGCTGTAAAGGTTACATGAGCACCTAGACATTGGTTAGGACATAATAGATGCTGACAAATTATGTTAATTTTTCCTTGGTCAGTTGCTTTGTATTTATTTTTAGTTAATTCCTTTAAAATACGTGCAATATCTACTGGTAGACACACTGTGCTAAATATTAGATTTCGTGGTCAACATGGTAGACATATTGCTCGTTCTTAAGACTTGGAGTCAAGAAGCTTTTTCTCGAAAAGTCCAGATAGGTTTTGGTTTGTGTGACATACAGTGTCTGTCTCAAGTAGTTAACTCTGCCATTGTACCATAAATAAAGTCATAGAAACAAACTTGGTTATGTTCCACTAAAACTTTATTTTCAGAAATAAGTGGGAGCTAGATTTGGTCCACAAGCCATCGCTCAGCAACCCTGCTTAAGACCATTAAACAAACAATTGCAATATGATGTAGCATGGGCCAGATACAGGAATACAGGGTGTTGTGGGAACACATGACAGGACCACCTTACTCCATGAAGGCTTCTCAGAGCTAGTGACATATAAGGTGAGAATTCAAGTATGTGTAGAAATCAGCAAGGACTTCAGAAATTAGAAATGAGAAAGGTCCAGAGGCAAGAGACACATGATGCCCTTCAGGGCCACATGAGAGAGTTCAAGGGCTGGAACAGAGCGGGAAATGATGATGCGCAGGAAGAAGCTTGGGGGTGGGGAGGAGCACAGGAAGGGATATGTTAGGGAGTCAGGAGTTGATGCTAATGGCAAGATGTTGATTGTTCTCCAGTGTGTGACAGGATCACACTACATGGCTGATCTGTAAAATAGCAATACCCTCAGGGTCTTTCAAACTATGAAGAACAATCCTTTTACCCTAAACTGTCCCAGGTTGCTGAGCTTTTTGTTCTCGGACCAGTTCTTGTTTTCTGTGTCCTCTGGTGGCCAGGTGTCTGTTAACCATCACTTTTGACTAATGTGAGTACACTAAGAAAGTTTTTCCTAATCTAATTTGGTGCTTTGAATCTGCTATAATGTTTAAAACTACCTATTTAAATGCTTTAAAATGGTTTATTATGCTTTTTTTTTAAAAAAAAGAGTAAGTAAATTGGCCAAGGAAACTCTTTTATAAGTAACATGTAGGGCAGGAATGAAGGATATCTATACTGTTTTACTATGTGTGTTTACTGAGTTGGATCTGCTGAGTCAATGATTCTCAGGTATGAAAAAGTGCTGCTGTGTGATGAGCATAGAGCTTGCTGAAATTTTTATAGCTTTTCCACTGACACATTCATCTAGAAATGTTGGTCATTACCAAAAGAAAAGCCAAGGCTACAGTTACCGAAATAAAGTACTGTGCTTCCTTGTTTCTCTAAACATCAAATATACATCTGAAATGTCAACTGCCCAACCCCCTCTCCACACCTTCCCAACCAAATCTTCAAGACTATTCATCACAAGCTAAAGCAGTTTAACAATTCTTCTGCCTGACTATATATTTGATTTGGGAAATATATTCTTAGTGATATAAGCATCACTGTACCAGGGAAGGGGGGTGGACCATTTGAATAATGCTCAGTGGCAGGGACTGAGGATGGGGGAGCAGTGCAAATTGCTTTGCTTCTTGTGGTAGAGGTAAATTTTTAACTTTTTGGAAATTGAAAACATCTTAACTTCTTAATAATAAGGAACTTGTTTTATCTTCTTATTGCCAGTTTCAATTCCTTTGAAGGCTATCATATATATCAATGGAGCTGAGTCATCTGCAACATCAAGATGAGGTATGTAACTAAATTATCGTTTCCTCAGGTAGACTTTAAATTCCTTGAGATGGAGGCTAATTTCACTCATCTTTCTACCCTTACAGTGTCTGGCATAATATCTGTTCAATTAATTACTGTTGTGTAGAGTTTAGTGAAACAATCCTCATAGAAACCTAGTGAAAAGTTTGTATTAACTGACATTTTACACAAAAATTTTCTTTTTCTTTCCATCTGAAAAAAAGAAGTTCTAGTGTTCTTCCTATGAGCCCAATAAACAGAGCAAAGTCATTTGGCAGACTCAGGTTGGTTCAATATTTAAGTCATTAACCATAACCCACCAGATTGCATCATTTGAAATGACACAAAAAATGGCCTTAACAATTGATCACCACAAAATCAATTCAGCCATCGCAGCAGATTATGGCTCCAGATCAAGAAGGGGTTACTGGAAATTTACACAGCACCTAAAGTGGCCCTTAATCCCTGTGGTCCTATATCTGACATAGCCTCCTAAAGGATCATAAAATGAGAAACAGATCAGAGCCCAACCTGGATCTGACATCAGTTCTAAACTCTTTCCCTAGAGTTGCCCAGGAATTAAAGCAGAAATAAGAGAAAAAAGTAGATATACTAGTTTTCTCAATACTCACCTCAGTAATGACACATTCTATAAAAACCTGTCTTCTCTCGCATTGAATTGCCACTTTTCTCTTTAGTTGCTAAAGACCCCAGAGCCAGTTTCTTTTGCCTTTTCCATAACCCAAGAGATGATCCAACACATCGTAATGTGTCTACAGCTCCCAAAACAAAAATCAGTGTACCTTAAGGACTTAAAGAATTTAATAAAACTCTTTGAATAAGTCTTTTACAGTTTTTTGCACTTTAAAGTACTTCTCTCCACACAAATATTTAGGGCTTAGTGTATCTTTCTAAAATGTAAATATTACACAAACTTTAAAGGATATTGACAAACAACCATGAATACTAAATATAGTAGTCAGTTGTTTTCTAATTTAAATTACAACCACTGACTATCAAGCATGCCAAATACTCAATGTAATCAAAGCAAACTTCCTTTTATATGTTGTCTGTTCTTCTGACAACTTTATAAAAGAAGCCTAAAATAAAAGTCTACAAATTTCAAAGTAGCTCAAATTCAAAAAGCCTTTTATTTGTTTTTATTCCTTCAGATTCTCTTATAAATGCTTACATCAGACCAACTTGCATTTTCCTTCAGGGGAACGAAACAAAAATAATTTGTATGGATATTTTTGGTTTTGTCAAGGTATGCTACATTAGGTTAGGTCATGCTGCTATAACAAAAAAGCCCCAAAATCTCAGAAGCTGAATGCACAAAAATCTCTGATTCTCACTGCATACATCCAGCAAAGACCTTCAGGGTGTTCATTTAAAACAACGTCACCAAGAAATGCTGGCTGAAGGCAAATTCACCTCGACTATACATTCATATTCACCAAGACAAGTAAAAGGAAATGTGCAAATTGCACACTGACTTTTGAAGTGTCTGCCCAGCAGTGGCCCCCACTACAATATTCACATTTCACTGGCCAATGCAAATCATGTGGCCATGCCTCACATAAAAAACATACTTGTGAGCAGCCCCTAAGACAACATAATAAGTAGACTTTATGTGCAGAAATGAACCATTTACACAATCTCTCTCTCACACACACATACACACACACAGAGTTGATAATTCTTAACCTTTAAATCATATTTCTATTTTTTAACCACAAGTGTTAATAGTTTTCAGCTAACCCCTATGACATACAGATATATACTGATGTATTGTTTGAGATATTAGGTTAAGAAAAAGAAAAGCCATTCTTAAATTTAGTATCAATGCAAGCACTTACTCTATTATATTTAACTCCATTTTCTCTCTTTTAGAGTGTAGAGGAAAATCACAAAGTCATTCTTAACCCAAGCACAGATTTCATAATTTTGTTATCATGAAACAAAGAGAGAAGATGATTCTCTCTTTCTACGTTTCTATGTATTAAACCATGAAGCAGATGAATAATCCATTGAATCTTTCAATTTGGCTCACAAGAGCCTAAATATATCCAGTACTTGAGCAGATGGACATAGCATAATTCAATAATAATGTGAATCTCCTAAGCCAAAATGTAAATTTCTTATGCTTTAAGTTTTGCATGTATACTTTATGTAGCTAAATATTCATTTTAAGAGATTATCTAGTTCTTAGTTATGTAAACTTATGTAAGATTATTCTTAGTGATACTATTCTTATAATTCAAAAGGCTAACATTATAAATGAAAAACTTTGCATAAAATAATAGCCAAAATAATCTGAATTTGCTAAATATCTACTGAATGCATACTAGACCCTTGCTACCTACACAGGATCCAAAGTTGAATGAGATATGATATCTTCAGTCCATCGGTAATCTGATCTGATTACCCTTCAGTGAATTTTCTCTATTATGTATAAGAATATTATCTTCCTTGAATCCTCTCCTTAAAATCTTGAGAATTCAAGTCTAGTGAATGGGAAAATTTGAGTAGAATAAGGAATGGAATTAAGAAATAGAAATATATAAAAATATTCTTCTCTTGACTTTTTCTTCAGTAATACCTAAACACATAATGAAATTCTATGGTTTTACCACTAGGATTACTAGAAAAAAATTTCACTCCCATAGTAGATAGCAGATTTAATTTTCTATTACTTGTGAGAGATGTCCACCTTTTTTAATGCATGAATCAGTTTCCAGCTCAGTCCCAGATTATCAGGGTATATGAGGCTGATTTACATATTTGTAAAGAAACCTTTAAGCTCCAAAACAATGAATATCCTATTGGATGCCCTGAAAGAAGCAGATCAGTGTCTGGCTATAGAAGTCTGTGCTTATTTGAGTCATTGGATTTGAAGCTACACAGAGCCTTAAGGGACCTATTAAACCTCTGAATGCCTAAGAAACTAGATCAACTGACTATAAAGTATCTTAGCGTTGGGAAAGTACCCTTAGGAAGTACTACAGTTACAAGAGATTTTCAAAGAAGTTAGCAAAAAAGAACTGACTGAACAAAAGGTGTCTCCAAGCAAAAAAGGTAAAGGATTTTTTAAAGTTGAGTGAAACATTTTCTTTTTTTACCTCTCCCAAGGTGTGATGCATACTTATCGAAGGATTTCCTCTTCCTTTCCTTCGTTAGTCCTTTGTCAAATACCAATTTTAAATCAGAACCAAAGGTTTTAGCTACTATGATTAAAAGAAAGAGCAGTGGCTATGGTAATACCATCCTCAGCTGTGATTTTAACTTTTGTTTTTGTTTTAACTGGAGTATGTAAGCAGTTATAAATACACATCCTGATAAATCGAATGAATCCCAGTCTTTTTAATTGGTCATAACACAGGAAATGGGAACATGCCATTTCTAAGACTCAGTAGCATGCATTTATCTTGTATTCATAGCATATGGTTCACTTTCATTAAGCATTTTAAAAAATGAAATGCTAGTGTTACCTCTTGCAAACTACAAGTAAATTGTTACAAGACACCTCAGTAATGATTTGACCCAAATCAACTTAAAGTGTCATCTTATTCTAGTCCTTGCTATACTAATATGAAAGCTCATTGTACTCTGATAGAAATACATTTCTGAAAGGATTCATATTACACGGGCCATGTGGCGTGTATGTCATATGATATGCTGGTTACCATGGTGAAAAATGAGCTTTGCTTTTAAAAGAAGTAACTTTGCCCTTTTGCTCAATGGTATTAGCTCCTTTTTGATTCCAATGTTCTTTCAGAGAGAAGCTAAAAAAAAAACAAAACGCGGCAGGGAAATGAGGAGAACCATCTCAGGAAGACACCTCCATTCTTATTCTGCTTTTGGATTTAGTAAAATTCAAACCAATGACAAAGCAGGTAGATAGTATACATACATATCTTAGCTGTACCACATGGTACCTAAAAAGGAAGTAATTCTCAGGTCATTAAATTACTAATCATTAAAATTGCTTTAAAATTTTAAAGAGTAAAATTAATGACTCTGGGTATCTATGGCTCCAAATAGAGTTTAACCCACAAATTCTGAATTCCATCACTTGGAGCACCTCCTCTGAACTGCATCATTTTGTGTGGCCTCTTTTACTATACTTTAGTGAAATTCACGGATAATCTACACATATACTTTAAAAATCATTATAAGAGCCTAATGAGCTATAATATAAAAGAGATAAAAGGAAAATAAGTTATAATAAAGTAATCCATATTTTCAGAATGTAAATACTCAGGTTAGACAACTGGAATAAAGTGATTACATGCCTGCCCTTAGTTGTATAATCACTAGGAAAGCAGTATCTACAGATGTATGTTATTAGTGATTTAGACAACATGAGCAGTGTTGCAACGGATACACAATTTCTCAGAAAGACAGAACATCCCTGTAAAATTCAGAACAAAAGAAAGTACAATTATCCTTAGATTTACACTTTTGTTGTATTCCTAAAAAATTCAGTGTTTACTAAAACTTAGTTTAAAAATATGTCAACAGAATTAGGTTCTAGGTTTAGATAATTAGACAGGCTTTTGAAGTCTACTAGTTCCTCCTTCTGTGGGATGGCTGTACGCATGGCAGGAGGTAGAGTATCCCAGTCTCCACCACGAAGCGCTGATACTGCTACAGTAACTGAGACAATCCCCCTACACACACACACACACTGCCTCCTTATAGAGAGGTACCACTCCTATTGAGAGCCATTGTTCTAACTCATATACTGAACTAACAGGAAAGCATATGCTGAAAAGCTGAACATACACTTTTATCTATACTACAAACTTTGATGCGAAGTAGGCAATAGATACACAGTCCAAAATTACAAATAAACCTTCTCAGTGAATTAAACTAATGTGTTTATTTGCCATCATCCATTCTATATGTTCTGAGGAAGAAGCAACCTACACTTAAACATTCAGGGTCACCTTATACTACTTTGGTCTGTAAGAAATAAACTGTTGGTGTGGGCCCTGGGCAGCCTGTTCAGCTGAGCTCTCTGTCCGTTCCACTGTTGCCTGTCCTTTCCTTGCTGGTATCTTTTCACCAAGTTTTGTACTGCTGCCTGAGTAGACTAGTGTGCACAGGGATTCAGCCTGGAGGATCTGGTATCAGACTATGAGTTCAATCCCCAGCTAGGCCACTGACCAGCTATGTGACTCAAGGCATGTTTTTTTTTGTTGTTGTTACTTTGTTGTTGTTGGTTTTGAGATGGTGTCTTGCTCTGTCACCCAGGTTGGAGTGCACTGGCACCATCAGAGTTCACTGGAGCCTCAAACTCCTAGGCTCAAGCAATCCTCCCACCTCAGCCTCCAGAGAAGCTAGGGCTATAGCCTGGCTAATTTTTAATTTTTTTTTTTTTTTTTTTTGTAGAGACGGGGTCTTGCTATGTTGCCCAGGCTGGTATCAAACACCTGGCCTCAAGCAATCTTCCTGCCTTCGTCTCTCAAAGCACTGGAAATGCAGACAGAGGCCACCATGACTGGCAGGCCATGTTTCTTAATTTGTCTGTGCCTCTGTTCCCTCACCTGTAAAATGGGATGAAAAAAAAAATACAAATCTTATTGGCTCATTAAGACAAAATGAGTCATTCCATTGAAGTGCTTACAACAGTGCCTACTGTAGAGTAAGTACTCAGTAAGTGTTGGCTGCTATCATTGGTTCCGTGGTCCAAGTTTAACACATGAATGATGCGGAAGAATCTCTCTTAAGATGAAGGAATGCACTCCCCAGAGAAACTCAGAAACCTCACACTGGAAAAAAACTTCGAAAATAAAAATACAAAACTCTAAAATGCACCACTGTAAACATTTATGAGGAAGACAGAACTTACAGATTTAAGAGATGTGACCATGTTCCAGAGCCGGTTCTCTTCCAGACCAAAAATCAGGAGAATGGCTTTTCAGTATATGTATTCCACAAAAACAGTGCACAAGGAGCATAACATTAACCCTTTTATCTTGAAAGCAAATGGACATTTAAATCCATTCTCTTTCAGATTTTCAATGAATCATTTTATAAAGTTAACTCTGGCTCCGGCTCATGGACACATGCCCAATTATAACGAAATATTTAACCCTATTTTTCTTCATGTAATCTAAATATAATAACTTTAACAAATTAAAAGTGACTTAAAGTTTCATCCTGTTATAGAGTTTACATTTTCTTTTCTTTCCTGCTCCCCTCCCCCAGCCGCCCCATTGAAACAGGGTCGTGCTCTGTGGCCCAGGCTGGAGTGCCGTGGTGTGATCACGATGACTCACTGTAGCCTCAACCTCCCCGGCTCAAGTGATCCTCCCACTTCAGTCTCCCGAGTAGCTGGGACTACAGGCACAGGTCACCATACCCAGCTAATTTTTGTGTTTTTTTTTGTGGAGCCCACATTTCACCATGTTGTCCAGGTTGCTTTCAAACCCCTTGGTTCAAACAATTGATTCTCCTGCCGTGGATTCCCAAAGTGCTGGGATTAAAGGTGTGAGCCACTGTGGCTGGCCCTACATTTTCAATATTTGGACTAAGGCTACATAAGTATATTTAGATGGAACAAAGTCATTCACTGCTTCTTTCACTGAGCCACCATCCACAGAGAACCTACCATGCTGTCACTGTTCAAGGAACTGAAAATCATGAGCTAAGAGCTATACTCCCTGTCTTCAAGAAGCTTTCAGTCTCGGGAGGCAGACAGGCTGACAAGTGGATTGTCATTTAGTGTGAAAAGCCATGCAAAACAAAAACAAGGTGCTGAAGCAGCCATGCTTTGATGAACTGTTTCATCAAGGTTACAAAATCAGGATTTGTTATTGCTGCACCATCCAGTCTATACATACTGAATAAATTCCAGAAAAAAAAAATCTCAAGAACTGTTTCTTGACAGCAATGCACTGTAGTACAAGGTCAAACAGAAAATTTAAGTTTCATCTTTGCTGTCCATAGGTCGTATTTTAATAATTTTAATACAAAATTAAAAGAGGTTTGAGAATACCTAGCAACCTTTGAGAGGATCATATGTTACTCATTCTGTAGAGTTTACTTCCTGATTACTAGGAAATTAAATAAATGACCCTGGAAGTGAACTAAGTCCTAGGACTGGAGGCAGCTTTTAAAAAAATGTGATGTGTTTGGATTGTTGACTACAGTTTGCCTTCGTTTTTCAAGGGTTATTTACAGTATCTGGACATCATGGCTGACGGAATTACTCTAATCAGAATTTGAAGTGGAAAATGCCCCTGGTTTTGTTACTTAATCTCACTGAGCTTTAGTTTTTCATCCTCAAAAGTAAGAATGAGAGCATCCAACTCAGGAGATTATTGTGCAGCTGAAATAAGATAACATAAAAAGTATTACGGTAGACAATTAATGCTTGTCTGTTTCCCAGACATCGCATCCTTCTGCCCTATCAGGCTGTCAGGCTTTTCAATTTCCTTAGTTCTTTTCTATTAAGAGGTTTTTTTTTCCCCTCTGTGACTAAGTGCAGGAATTACAAAACATTTAACACATTTGTTTCAAAAATGATTTCAGTTTATAAATTTTGTTGTCTTTTTGGCAAACTAATCCAGTCATCTTAGAGCTTTTGTAAACAATAGAGAAATTCTAATTTAACTACACCTGGAACTCTGACACCTCAACCTTAAAAAGTGGCTACAAATGGAATCTTTTCATTCCTCAAAGACAGTCATTCAAAGTAGGGCTGACACACAGCAATAGGTTCAACACTGGTAACCAGCCTCACAGATTTCCAAGTGGCTAATTTTATAAAAGCTTTTCTGTTCTAGTAAGTGGTAGGGAATGGAAATGCTGTAGGAATTCATCTGGTAAGCCTAAGGCATCTGGCAGTGTGGACATTTTTTCTCCTCCACATGGAGAAACATCACTATGTCATTTTTTTTAGGACTGCTGTTGGGTTAATAAGAGTCTACTTAGACTGAGAGAGAACATAAGAAATAGCAATTAATTTTTGGAAACGATCTGACTAGACAGAAATACCATACCCTTTTCAATGTTTCAAACCACTGCCTTTCAAACTGTCAGTTTCCTTTTTCTTTTGAAAATATAGATTTTAAAAATGTCAAATGACAAATTCAAATAAATGTCAGTTGCCATTATTTGGCTGAAATAAGGTATTTTCCAAACCTGCTCAGAAAAACACCAATAGATATCTATTACAAAACAATATTTTGTCATAATCACTCATATGTAAAATCTTAGGTTTTTCTCTTTTTTCCACCATTGATATAACTTCTATCTTTAAAGAAAAACATCCACTGGGCATCATGGCTCATGCCTGTAATCCCAACACTTTGGAAGGCTGAAGCAAGAGGATCACTTGAGGCCAGGAGTTCAAGACCAGACTGAGTAACATAGAGAGACCCTGTCTCTAGAAAAAGAAATAAGGAAAACATTGAAAAACTAA
Source organism: Cacajao melanocephalus (assembly GCA_963573385.1). Lineage (NCBI taxonomy): Eukaryota > Metazoa > Chordata > Mammalia > Primates > Pitheciidae > Cacajao > Cacajao melanocephalus. Next base: position 96,154 of record CAUYLG010036623.1, on the reverse strand, counting down.
GCATTTATTGATCATGTGCTTAATGCTTTGCACCATACTCTAACATTAATTTGAGCACCAGAGAGAGAGAAAAGATAAAACAAGAAAACAAAACCAGCCCTCAAGGGGTTTAAGCTCTAACTGGGGAAATAAACATATATTCACAGAAAACACAGTTAAGAAGAAATAAATAAATGCATGGGAGTTTCTTAAAAGAAAATTGTATCAACTTATACATTATGAGGAATTCCTAGGGAATTCCTTGCAATTCCTTTGTGTTGTTGGGAATTGTGTACAAAGCTTATTGCATCTCTTGCCTACACTCTGCCACTTGGCCACGGACAGAAATAACAACAACAACAAAACTCTTATTTGCCAGGTATTATCCTAAGCCATGTCACATGTATTGAACCATTCAATCCTCAGCAAGACCTCATGGGACAGAAACTATGACCACCCTACCTTAGAGATGAGCAGCCTATGGTACCAGAGGTAGGTATATCCCTGGCAGAGTTCCAGAGTCATGTTTAGCAAGGTGAGGCTCCAGAGGCCTCCTCCAAACCACTTCAACCTCTTTGTGGTAATCCGGACTAGAGAGCCAAGAGGAATGGGAGAGATGGGGAGAGAGAAAGGAGCAAAGGGTTTCTCATTTTTTTTTCTTTATCTTTAACAACTCCAAATCTGGGCTCCAGATGGTAGTTTTTATCAAGAGCAAATAACCATAAAGCAAATACAAAAGGGTTTTTCCATGATTTTAACCATTAAATATGTGTAAGACCATGCCTTTTTCATTCGATAGAAACAATATTTTACTTGCTCACTAAATGACGATTACAAAGGTATTTGCTGTAGTTTTCCTGATACATAGTCCATGTTCCTGCAAGGGCATGGGTGGGCAGGTGAGAGTGGTTTATGTTATCATTGGATGAATCTTGGTCTACACTTTAAATCTTGACTATAAATCATGACTATAAATCCTATAAATCATGACTGCTATTTATAGTCAGGGAAGTAGTAAAAGGTAAAACAATTTTTAAATAGTTGTTTTCTGTTACATAATCAAACAAAACCAAAAAGGACTGCATCCCTCATTTAAATGGAACTACCGCTGAGGAGCAGAGGTGAGAAAAGGCCATTAGGAGTGTCACCTCTGAGCCTCACTCCCAGGCTCCAGAGTCAAATAAGGTCCAGGGCATTTCCTAGACTTTAGCTTTCCCTACTTTCATGGACTCCCTCATATTTATCTTTGTCTGGATTTGCCTGTTTGTACGTGTGTCTATATGTTATCTCCGATTGACATTTTTTTTAATACTCTTTAAATGTCCCTTAATAAAGGTATCTAGATCTGTCTGTGCCTCGTTTTACTTTTCTCTAAATGTTCTTTCCTTTTTTTTTTTAAGAGAGCAATAAACAAGGATAATTAACTATGAGAATTGCTGAAAACAAACCTACCACCACTGGCATTCTTAAACTGGTTTAACTTAAGAAAGAGGTAGTTTTTGTTTTTTTGTTTTGTTTTTGTTTTTAGATATTCTATTGCTGTAACTGTTGAAACTTAAATTATGAAAGATAGCATTTTCCCTCATAATTTAAAAAACATGGGTATCTAGGACAATGTATCTATAAACCCCAGTTTTAAGATGAAAGACATGAAATGTAAATATTCTAGATGATTTTTCATTCAATAAATAAACATACTCATTCTATATAGTTTTACCATTTAATGGATTCAGTCTCTCTCCAGAATTATTACATTAGTCTCCAGGTTCATCTTTCCCCCATCCCATGAAAGTCTATTTTCAATGCAGGAGCTGGGGGGAGCCTGGTGCCATGTGAGTCAGAATACTACTGCCCAGTACTCACCCAGGCTTCTTGTTATCTCTCAGGGAAAAAAGGCAAAAGCCCTGCTAAAAGGCTACATGGCCCCACAGATTCTAGACTCTTTTGATGTCTGAGCTGAGGCCCTACTATTCTTCCCCAGGATCACTCCACTGCTCCTTGCAGTAGACCAGGGCTTCTCAACAGTGGCATGACTGACATTTTGGAGTAGATACATTTTTGTCCTAGTGGGCTGTCCTGTGCACTGTGGGAGGTTCAGCAGCAGCCCTGGCCTCCTAGCATCCTCTCCCCTAGAGCTGAAAATTAAAATCACCTGCATTACCAGTGTGCCTGAAGCACAGAATCTCCCCACGTGGAAAACCATTCAGAAGTTGGCTCAAAAGCAAACATTTTTCAGTGAAGCTTTCCCTGGGAAACCTATTTGAAATGAAACTACCAGCCCAGGCACTCCCTGACTGTGTTTCTCGCTTTATTTTACCCCATATTATTGACCTGTTTTTATTGTTACGTATGTATTCACCTATTTTGTGTGCTACCTATCTCCTCCCTCAGGAATGGAAATTCGGTGGTGGCGGTGGTGGTGGTGGTAAGTTTTGTCTGTTTGTTCTGTTCAAGGCTAGAACTCTCCAGGATCTAGAACAGCACCAGGTACTCAGTAAATATTTGTTCAATAAATGGATGATCATCCCGAAGAGCTGACCATAAACACCTCTTCTTAGTGGGAGGAACCTACTAAGAAAGGAACCTAGTAACAGAAGGCCCATGTGCCCTGCCTGAAAAGTACAGATTATATAGAAGTTTATTCTTTTTATTGATGTTTTCCTGTTTGCTTTAGCACTAAAAATCACCCGGTCTGTATCCTCCCACACCAGCTATAATAAGCTCTTGTGTTATGAATTTTTTATATGACAGTCTTCCCAGTTTTCTCTTTATTTTGCTACCTATATTTTCCTTTCACCTATCTATATATCTACCTAGTCTGTCTTTTTATCTAGTTTATCTTTTTATCTCTCTATCCACAATCCACAACTTGTTTTCTGGGTGACTATGGGCAAATGAATTAACCTGCTTGTCCTTAGTTTCATAATCTATAAAGTGGAGATAATAGTAGCATCTGCTTCCTAAGGCATGTTATACATATCTGGACTGCTTTAAATAATTTGGGAAAATAAGACTTGGTAATAAATGAACTACCAGCCCCCAGGCGCTCCCTATCCTTATTCTTAATTAAGAAGATAATTTACCAAATGCTAATCTAAATACAACATCTGAAATTTTCATTGAGAGAATTTTTATTTAAATTTAAACATGAGAAAACAAATGCTGTGCCACTTCAATCTTGAATTCAGAAAATGTGGTTCTTTGTGAAAAACTAGAAATTAAAAACTAGTTATTTTCCATAAATAATGGCATTCTAATCACTCCCTAGTTATTATAGGATTTTTGAATAAATTCAAGACTTCTTGCAGTTCAGCATGGACAAATTTTATAGATGAGACTATGTTTACATTGAATCCAATTCTTCCTGAGCCAAATAATTATTTGCAATCAAACACATTACTGTTAATACATCATAATGACAGGGCTTTAGATCAATGATCTATGTTCAATTTCATACCCTACTAACAGATACTTGCATAAGAAATATGAGCCAATCGGCCCTACTGGAAAGTGCAAAGTGATAGTCTGATTACTTTCCTCTCTCAAAGCAAAGGCACTGTTTGTGAACAAGAATAGAACTATTTATACCTGCTCAATCTCCAGGCAGTTATGTTATTTTTGATGATTAACATGATAGCACCCATCAGAATGGAACATTTAAATACATATGCCCTAATATGAGCAAACTTTGGAATGGTCAGTTCATTCTTTTTTATTTTCATTTTTTTATTAGCAGGATCTATTTTCCATATTTTCAAAAAAATGCCTCTTTTGGATTTAAATTTTAATTTGTATTTCAGGATCCATTATCTAAACTATCATATTCATGACAATTTGAACAAGTCAATAAACATTAATTAACTGCCTTTAAAAGGTTTAGTTCTAAAATAAGATTAAAATAGTTTGTTATCTGTAAGCAGATGTTGTCCTTCACAAACTAAGATTACTCAAATTGCAACAAAAGAATACTAAATATTTATGGAAAAAAAATGCCTCCTTGTAATGGTTCAGAATAAATTAGTTTCAGTAAAAATGGTAACATAATACATGCTAGCTGTGCATGTGCAGCAGGGATTCAGCTAACTAGATCATTTAATCCTCACAATCACTGTGTTCCGTACATATTAGTGCCCTCTTCACTATTCAGCTGAGAATCTGAGGCTTAGCAAGGTCACTAAGGTGGTTAACTGGCAAATGAGCCTGCATTCCAAGTTTGTCTTACCCCTGAGCCTGTGCCCCTCACCTGTGTGCCTACCTACCTAGCTGCTTCCTACCAGCAGCTGACACCTACAAGGCCAAACCTCACCCACCTAAGCCCTTCTGTGTGGATACAGACTCTCAGGTGGGCCTCAAACCAGGGCGGTACATGGCCCTTCCTGGCCCTTCGGCCTGACTGCTACCAGCATCAGTCTCCCTAAAGTACCATGTGTGCACTGGACACTTTCCTCACTTTCCTTCTGCCTTTGTTTGCACTTTCTCCCTCTTCTCTAGCCATTTTTCTATTCCTGCTACTTGATATTTTTATTCCTCTCATTCACAAAGCTTTCTCTATCTGATCAAATTTGCATAATTAGATCTCTCCACTGAAATTCTAAATACTATACTAAATAAAAGTTTACTCAAATCTATGCTAGTACAAAGAACATTTTCTGCTCACTTTATATTGATCAATTTCATCTATAAAATCTTGTGATCTCTTCAAAGATTGCTTTCCTCTGATCAGTGCACAAATAATTAACAGCAGAACTGAAAATAATGTGACAGGTTTTTTTTTTCTCTTTTGCAGCAGAATTTTGAAAGAATTAAATTACAATATAATCTCCTAAAAACTCAAAACAGATATGTCAAAGGTTTAAACAAGTGAAAACAATTTTATTCTTAGCAACTATCTCATTAAAATTCTTTGAAGATGTATATAAGGCTTAAAGACTTCTAATGCATAAAATAACTCTTCAAACAATAATTTTGTGAATTATTAAATTGAAACAAGTCAGAATTTAAAAGGGGGTAACTGAGGCTCTTTCTGAAAAACCAAATTAGAGAGTCATATCAGTAAGGTCTGAAATGCAAGAATAAAATTTGAACATTTTTTATGACCAAGCAGCATGATGATCACAAGCATTTTTGAGATAAAAAGAAATGCCTAATATTTATTTAAATTCTGAATCTAGAAGTTTCCAGAAAATATCTTTGTTTTGGATTACAATAAAAGTCAGTTCCCATAAGCTGATATCATTATTATTTTTTTACCTTTTGTAGTAAAAATAAGGATTCTTGATTCTTCCTTTTCACATTACACCATTAAGAATTTATTTTTTTTTCAAAGCTGGGCATGGTGGCTCATGCCTGTAAATCCCAGCACTTTGGGAAGCCTAGGTGGGAGTCTCACTTGAGGCCAGAAGTTTGAGACCAGGCTGGCAACATCACAAGACCTCATCTCTACAAAAAATAAATATCTAAAAATTAGTTGGATGTGGTGGTGCACATCTATAGTCCCAGTTACTCAGGAGGCTGAGGCGGGAGGATTGCTTGAGCCCAGGAATTTGAGGTTATGGTGAGCTATGATGGCACCACTGTACTGCAGCCTGAGCAGAAGAGCAAGATCTTGTCTCTAAAATCATGCAAGTTTTAAAAAGAACTCATTATTTTTCAGATTATCTTCAAATCCTCACAAACATACATTATCTTGGAGGTCTATCTTGATTTAAATAGTTCTCTAGAATAATTGTAGAATGCACTGGAAGTGCAACATCTGAGATAGGGAGAGACTGGCCCGAACAGCCAGGGCTCTATTCCAGTCTCTTGTAGAAATGGGATGCCTTTCAATGCTTTAGTTCCTTAAAGCCCAGAGCAGGATGCCTTCTGGGGTCCTTTGGCTGCAGTGCAAGTAGAGCACATGCAGGTAAGACTCCATCTGCCCTGGGCAGCTTTCCTGAGTCTGAGGGGACACAGCTGGCCCTGACTTCTAGGTTTCTATTGTCCATTGCTGTCTATCTGTAAGTAATAAATCTGCTTCATGTAACTTATGTGTGGGGGTGTTCTGTCTCATTAGACTCAGACAAGTTGGTAACCAGTGCACTTGAACCTGCTTCACAAACCACACTTGGGGCCCAGGTCCTATAAAGGGTGGATGGTTGAATGTAAACAAATGATCTACCCATCTGCTATCAGTGGCAGAAGGGCTGCCTATACCCTGGGGGTCAGATCAAGCTCTCCTCTGTCATTCACACAAAGGCTACATTTTACCTATGACAAGAGTTCCCAGAACCTACAGTTCAGATACCAAATGAGCAACCCTAGCAAAGCAAAGCAAAGCAAAGCATCTGAAAGCCTGCCTGTCAGCAGCACCTAATTCCTTTCTTTGCATAAACCCTGTGGCATACACAGCAGCCTACACTGCTATTTTAGATGAAGAGTTTATACAATGTAAAAATGTAAAACCCACATCTGTGGTTCTCAGCCTATATGAAAAACCTACAACCATTTAAAACCATGAAGACATCCAGCTTTCTTAAACTGTTGAAAACAAACCCAGCATTACTCAGGTCTAATCGCTAGAATCAGATATCCAACGTCCGTCTATGCTATTTAGTCTTCACAGAGAAATAGGAATACCGTGAAACATGTAGTCTTGCTGTTATTCCTGCCCTTTTGTGCCATTTGGAGGCAGGTGGTGAGTGTTCTTTTTGTGTCAGAAGCTGTGCTAGGTATCAGTAATTGAAGATAAGAAACATGATCTGATTCTTCAAGTTCTGCAACCAAGCTGAGGATTGAACATAGAACAGTCAAAATCAAGAGATTACAAGGATGAAGAGAGAACTAGGGGAACACAGGTGAGATAGAGTCAGGCAGACCTCACAGGAGAGTGACACAGGAGCTGAGGCACAAGGAAAGACAGAGAAGGAAGCAGTGGTGGCCACAGGAGTGTGACCGTGCCAGGTGCGTGTAGGTGTAGCTGCAGTTGGTATATGAGGCACATTTGTCCCAACTAGAAAAAAATGATGTCCCCTCTGGATGGATATAGCCATGTGGAAATACTCTTTGTTGAGTTCAATAAACAGCCTGTCTAGACCAGAGCCCTGTCTTCAGGAATGGTTGGTAACCTGCAACATCTGCGGCACTGTGTTTGAGAAGCGGTAAAGCATGTGTTTACACAGGAGGGTTGCAAGGGATCCTAAATGCAATGCTGAGAAGTTTGGACTAGACTGCAGGCAGTGGGGAATCACTGCAGTTTTTAATTCAGGAGTGGCCCACGAGAAAGACATATTTTAATTCTGCTGGCTAAGTGGAGAACAGAGTAGAATTGAGGGGGGAAGTGGGGAATGAAATGAGAATGTCCAGTTTATGAGTTACAGCAATAGTCCAAGCATGAGATGATCAAGTTCTAGATCATAGCAGTGTATCCAGTAGCCTGAACTCAGTAGAAAAAGAGTAGGATAAGTAAAGGTAAAAGAGCTTGCAACAGGGACAAAGTATAGATTTCGTGGGAAATGGAAGAGGGCTCCATGGTTGTAATTAAGGGCTCAAGATCCCAAAGACAGACTAGTTTTATCCACATGCTAGCAGAGTTCAAAATGTGAAACATCTAGGGTGGAATTTATGATTCACTGTTGTCCTGTGGTATAGCAAGAGGGTATGGTGTAAGATGATTTTAAGTGATAAACCAAAGCCTTCAGTGAATATCCAAAAGTGGTGAGAACATTGGACAATGATGGGAAAGGGATGAAAAATACAACTAGAAATACAACTGTGGGACAGCCAGGCTGTGGCTAGACTGGGTATGAATGTCAATATGACATTAGCATGGGACACCCAACACACATTTGATATTTTTGGGTTTCAACTCTCTAATCTCTGTAATACAATTAATGATGTGTTTTCATAGGACTGATATAAAGTAGTGGTTGGCAAACTATGGCACATGGGCCAAATCCACATGTTGTCAAGCTTTATAGGAACCCAGCTACTTCCATTGGTTTCCACAGTACCTATGGTTGCTTTCTCACCACAACAGCAGAGCTGAGTAGTTCCAACAGAAACCTTATGGCCAAGAAAGCAGAAAATAGTGACTCTCTGGCCCTTTACCAAAAGAGCTGTAGAGTCAACACCAAAAATCCCCAAGCTCAGTGTATGGCACATAGCAGACACTCAATATAAATATGAATTTCTCCCCTCCTGCTGTTTTGAGATAGTCATATCAATTACTGAGGGGACGTGAGAATGTGCCTTTCACTTCATGACCCTGGACTGTAGGGAACAAGTTTCTTTTTTTCCCAGTTGTGAAGGAAGCAGTATTGTTAGAAAAGAACTGGTCTCAGAATAAGATAGAGTAAGGGTTGCAAGAACACTCTGATGATAGTAGGAAGTTGGATCCATACCTCACAGAGGACTTTGAAAACAGAAGCTAATACAGCCTTGTGAAAAGCATCTGTTACTGTATTAGGTATCAATTAACAGTCTCTTTCCCCAGAGTTAAATCTCTGCTCAAAACAGGAGGCTCTGGGGATGGTGACGCTATTATGAGAAAGTAAAAAATAAAACTAGCTTAACTTGCACAGCCTGAGTTCATGGATTAAGGGAGGGCAGAGGTTGGGTAAAGAATCAGCTTCTCTCAAAGGGAGAGGAAAAGTATTATTTAGATGTTGATTTTAAAGAGTTGATGAGAGAAAAATCTACCTTGTCTCAGTCTCTGAGGCTTTAGGATAAAGAAAAACACATACCTCCTTTATAGGATAAAGTCCAAATGAAATCCATTTGGAGGGTAAGCTAGCTTCTTCAACTTGAACTCTTACAATATCCATTTTTGTTAAAATTTAAGTAGATACCAACTCATGAAAAGATTTACAACCAGATGAAAAATAAATGTGAAGTCTGATTGGAGCCAAAGAAATTCAATAGAAAATCAATAGATATTCAGTAAAGTATAACCCAAACAGTCCTAGGTGAGGAGGGCTCTTGAGGGGCTCAGTGGGGCTGTGAGCAGAGCAGGCAGCGGGACAGGAGCTGAGACGCAAGTATGTAGAGATTAGCACAGCCTCCTCTGGTGGAAGGAAAATAAGGACTGAAAGAAGTAAGAAAGACATTTCCTTACTTGAGCTGTGCTACAATGAAAATGACATTTGGATATTTTCCAAATTCCCAATGGTGGCAATATGATGCCTTAGAGAAACTCTTCTGCACAGAAAGTACACCGTTGCACCACCCCACCATAGCCAGGTTAGATAAACAGCAAAGACCTACCATCTGATCTTTCGGCTCACTTATTTTTAAATATATGCATCAAAGTCCAACAGGGGAGAAAAGCTCATCAAAGCTTTGGCATTTGCCAAATAACTCAACCAAGACAGGTAAATACAGAATCCAAAACATTTTTTTTCAATTACCTTATTTACTTCTTTAAGCTCATAATTACACTTGGTGTATTGTTAAAATCTGCCTATCAAAACAGTTTACTGCCTCTAAGTTTCCTCAGGGTATTCTGTATATAAAACTATTTTTAAACGGTGTGTGTGACTAGCACATTGTAAATATTCCATGTAATTTAAAATATTTATAATGGCTCATGAGCTAGAGTCTGAAAAATAAAGGCCAGGGCTTATAATAGATTTTTTGCTTTGAATTTTAATATTACTCATAATACAATTACTTTACTTATAGAACACAGTAATTTTCACATCTGCAGAATTCTTTTAAGAAATATAAAATGTGTTAGCTTTTTTACATAGCAAATACAAAATGGCAAATTCATGTTATCCTAGACTCTGGCCTACTATTTCATATTTTCACTGCATACATAGTTCATTCCATCTGTAGTATGGCAAATTATCACCTTTTAGAAAATAAGATTACCTATGAATGTTTTTCTTCCTCTAAAGTAAAAAATGCACTGAAACAGAGCAGGTTGCTCACCTTGAGGATAGGCGGTAGGGCCTCTGCTAGCTTCCCAAAGTGAAAGAAAATTTCCATTGTATTAATGAAATACATCTAATTTATTGCAGCATGAATCTGTTGCTGTTTTTCACAGATAGTGTCATTGATTTATTTTTTAATTCAACCAAATTCTGAATAAAACCACATGCTCTGACATGAATGTGCAAGTTAGATGTCCTATACAAAATGTTGCCAGAGACAAATGCAATTCTAAGATATAAACTAAAATTTGAGTGTTTTTAAAAATATCTATATTTGAAGAATCCATTTGGTTGATAACTTAGATGACACCCAATAGGACAACTGCCCTTCAATATTTCAAACTGAGCTCTAGATAGTATATTGATTAAAGCTAAAACGATGACTTGAAGGCTAGGGTTCTTCCTCTCCTGTGCAAATATCCTGAGGTTGGTTGCAGTGAAGGATGCTGCAACCCAGCAAGCCCGTGTGGAGCTGCACTGGGCTGACTTGGCTGTCCTTGGCACTGCTGTGGTGTAGGCTTGAAGTAGTTATTTAAAGTGGCATTCAACATTTGTGGTTGCATCGCGAGTGACTCAGTGAGAGATAAGTTAAAGCACGAAATCTAGGGTGGCAATGACCTCTAGTGTCCTGAAACAAAATCTTGGGAGACTAATAAAAACATTTCTTCCTTCTATTCTTGGACCACTAGAGCACTTCCTATGGATTTTCATGCCCTATCAGGTTATCACAAAAGTTTGTATTCTGAATGAGCTGACTGTCTTATTTGGATGACAAAGTTGCATCTTCTCTAAATTATCGAATACATGCTGAAGTTCATTGCTTTCTCTGCAGGTGGCTTCTTCATAATAGAATACATTCTAATGGAGAGATGGTAGTATATATGAGTAACATCTCTTTCTCTCTCTCCCTCTCTCTCTCTCTCTCTCTCTCTGTCACACACACACACACACACACACACACACCAGACTTTGTCTAGGTACCACTCAGTGAGGGCTGCTGCTACTGGCTTTAGCCATCCTAGACAAAGAAACTTGACGACAAACATCAGCTGGGTTCAGGTACCTGTCCTTAGTAATATCCAGAGGAATTTCTTTACTTAAAACTTTGGAAAGATATTAAAGGAGATGATTTACGTAGCAAAATACATTCATTTTATACACCAGTTAATGAGTTAAATTAAACCTAGATATATACCCAGCCAAAAATAAATACTATATAGGTGCAAAGTCTGGTATAGTTCTGATGTTAGTTTCTAGTGTCTCCTTGAAAAGCTTTAGAGAGATGAAAGCAAATGTCTTCCTCTTCCGTTTTTCTATTTCCTGTCTCTTTGCCAGTTACTACATGTCTCTGTTCCTCATTCATCCATAAGTAGCTGTTTTATTTTAGCTTCATTATGTTTGTGTTAAGCCTGACATAGCAATTGCAGAGAAGTCTCAGTCTCTTCAAGTCCTTCAATGTTCTGCTTATAAACCCTAACATGATCATCTACTACAGTCCAGGAGACACTGGGAAAGGAGGTTAAGAACTCGATGCTGCTGATAGATACAGTAAAGTGCAGCTTGCCTCCAATGCCCACATACTATGTGGAACGGCTTGCCGGTGTGGCATGGAGTCACCTTCATCTTTCACTGTCCTGCTGCAGAGGGAGAAAGGATTTTAATGACCACATGGTCTGTTGGTGGGCAAAAATAAGTCCCAAGCTTACTGCTCTCTTAAAAAGCTTCTACCCCATCTTAGAATATCTAGATAAAATATTTTTAATAAAGCTGTATCCTGAGAGCTTTATAAATCTCTACTATGCCACATAATATCCCTTACAAATATAGTAACATTTAATGAGAGTTAGTGCAAATAACAATGAGGAGAAAGAAACAAATTGGGTAAGGTGGACAGTGTTGGGTGACCAGCTAAGCTCATTCACTCTCAAAGTCACTAGCTCTATACACCAAGCTCACATTATACATAATGCAGATTTATGCCTCAGAGCATTACAGATTACTGAATGCCATGGAACTCTGAGGTTGTTCTCAAATAGAATCAAACCACCAATGCTAAGTCAATAGTTAAAACAAAAATAACTATTGGAATCTATGGTTACATCATGAATTGCACTTTAGCAGCTGTTTCATTTTTTCCTTTAGAACCATGTTTTGGTCACAATTCTTTTCAAATCAACTTTGTTAATTACAATAAAAAAAAAACACCTTCCTTTATCCAAACCAACAATTCAAATGGGCATACAGAAAGAGTCTCTCAGTTAGAAATGGCTCTTACTTGGGGTCAGTTAGCAATGTTAGGTAGGGCCAGAAAGCTTAAGTTTTTAAAATTATGAACATATTTTCTTTATGAATTTCAAACTCTTCAAAAAAATTATAAGATTTCACTTGTTAATTAAATAATTTGAAACATTTTGTAGAAAATAAAATATTATATAGAGTTACTGTGATGATTTAAAATGTTTCTTCTAGTTCTATTTTTTTGCTTTGAATTTTTTTAAATTTTATTTGAATAATTGGTGTATGTATTTCTAGTGGACTACCTCTTTTGTGGAACAAACTACAAGTGTAGAGGAATTAAAAATTAGTGAGTTACCCAAAACTTTTTAGTTTTCATGATTCAATTTACACAATATTTAGCATCCAATAAAATATTTAATATTTTATATGTAATATGTAATGTTCAATAATACTGACTAATTCAATATTCCTTAACAAACAATCTTATAGCTTCTCTTGGAAAAGATTATTTCATTTCATATTATATGCCAAATATTATAAAATATAAAAGTGGCTAAGAAAAAGAAAAATATCAGTGGCATTCAAAATAGCATCTTCTCATGTTTAGTCCCGGTGTAACTAACTGCTGTATCTATACCATATCACAATCACAATGCTAATCAATAGTATGGCAATCAATATACCAATATATACCATATATATCAATGTATCAATCCTTATAAGATTCTCTCTAACATGCTGGGGAGAAAGCTAAATAGTAACAATATAAATAAATATGGATAAGACAATGACCAACCATCTCCTTGAGGAATCAAAGCAATTTCATGCACTTATTAGATGAACTTTCAGATTGAAGTTCTATTAGAGAACATAAATGCTTAAAAGTAAACAGTACGGGGTGGCTACCTGAAATCAAGGCATATGCCCCATGGGAATTTTCTTACAAACTCTTAGCATTTGGAAAGTGTTTTTTTTTCTTCCTTTTAATGATAGATAAAGCTCAGATAAGAACACTTAATCAAAAACATTATTCGAACCCTTCTAGAGTCTTCCAAAGTGAAGAGTATTAAATATTGCAACCTTCCTTCATAATACTTATGCTTACCTAAAAAGTAGACCATTTACTTTACAAACTCTCTCACTTGAAATAAAGAAAACAAACCTGCTAATAACCAAAGTAGTGTATATAAAATTTCAAAGCCAGAATATTTAAATACTGCCAATGTACTCCATTTTGTGATAACACTAAGTAATATAGAAAGACCTCCTTTTTTATCTTTGAAAATGATAATTACTGTATTTATTGAGATTTAAAAAATAAAGCTTGAAAAGAATCTGATGTCTTTTAATATTAACAAAAACTAATGATTTTTCTAAAGAGATGAAGAACCTGCTTGGAAATTAAGACTAGCCCTCTTCAGATGCAACCAAGAAGCAAAGAGGAACCAAACAGGGCAGATTCTTGGGTAATTTACTTTTTCAAAAATATTCACTTGCAAGGTGATGACATAGTTCATTGTGCAAACTGGGACACTCTGAAGAGTAAAAAGAGATGCTATTAATAATTAGACTGGGACAAAAGGCATTAACCAGGGCTATCTCCATAAAACCAGAACCTATGGGACCCTAGGTCACCATGTAATATGGGGGTGTGAGCTTTTTTATGACTTCCTCCTCTTTTCTTGGCCTTCTCTGCCATGATCAAACGTGGCCAACTGAACAGAGTGGTGAGTTTTCAGGGCAGCCTTTCCAGGAAAGCAGAAAAGCATGGATCTAGAAATAGGATCACTGCAACTAAAAAACAGAATATTTGAGACATTTAAACCGAAACCCAATGTTGTTTTCTGTCCTATCTGTTTTATTTTCTTATGCCTTATTTCTTTCAGGTTTATGAACTGTTAGTCTTTATGGATGATACGTTTTAAGAAAGGAAAAAGCAAATCTTCAAGCTAAACCTCTGCAGATTGGCCAAGTTCTTTTAAACGCTATCATCTCCTGTTAACACCTCTGAACTCTTATGCTATGTTATTTATTGGAAGAACACGAACATCTTAACCTGTACAGATGGGATGCAGAGAGGAAAGGGGAAGAAAGGAAAATGTTAAACCATCAACACAGGAACAGTGTGACTGGCATGCTAATTAGCCCACTGCAGATAAGAATTAGAGTACTGCACAGTACACAGAGATGCCTCAATGTAGGGGGGTTACTCTGTTGTTCACACTGCATCACTTCATGTTTTTGGCTGAACTGTGGTTTCAATGCCTTTGTTATATTTTCTTATCACTAAGATGGTCATCAGAAAGCTAAACAAAGAGTGTTACACAGCCCAAGTTGTTCACTTGGCTGGATCTACTTAAAAGCACAAAATGTGAAAGTTCTGTTCTTTAACTGAAAGAAAATCATTTGCGATTCTGTTCCAATGCCTGCCTTCATTTTTCATTCAAAGCATTAGAATAACTGATCCATATACTATAAATATAATGGGAATGTTATATATTCTTTCTCCCTTAATAAGTACACAGGAGTTTTTGTTTTGTTTTGATTGATTGATTTTTTACTTTTTCGTAGTTTGAAAGGCCTACACTCCAATTTGGTTGGAATAGGGAGGTAGTTCTGAAGGAGCTATCAACAGGGCAACCAAATAGGTACCAGCATCTAAGAAACTCATAATTTGGACCCCTGGCTCTGTGGAGAGCTGAATTTCCAAGCACAGACTGCCTATGTGCCATCACCAGCTCCCAACGTGATCCAAGGATGACTAAGGTCTCCTGGCCCTTCAGGTGCTATGCTGCACCATGCCAATGACAACGGACACGTGGATGTGTAAAGGGAGTAAGATGCAGGCAGGAAACACAGTCGTCTCCTTCCCTCCGTCCTATGCATTTTTAGGGGGAGAAAACTGGTGCTACTGAGGAGGAATAAAAAAACTTACATAGTACCATCATTTGTGGCTCTCTAAACTCTGCTTTTCAATTTAACTTAATTTTTCTCCTTAGGGGGCTATTGATGAAAAAAAGTGGAAAAATGTTTCTCTAGTCAATCATCCCCTCTCCTCTTTTTATTAAGCTAAAATAAAGCCAGTTCCTGAGGGGGCACAAGGGGTATGTGTGTGTGTGTGTGTGTGTGTGAGAGAGAGAGAGAGAGAGAGAGAGAGAGAGAGAGAGAAGGAAGAGGGGAAAGAGGAGTGGGGGAAAGGGAGGGAGGAAGTGGTGGCTATGGATAAATGAGGAAACCGAGGAGTGGGAAGCAGATTCTAAACCATGCCCCCACTTGACCTGTATGCTGCCCTGAAAAAGCTGCTGGGTACTCTTGCTGTTTGGTACAGATGAATAGAAATGTGTTTCCACAGATTTTGCCTCCTGCTGTTCTTATCCAATAAGGGCTGCTTACGTTCTAGCTTCCTGACCTGACACCTGAGATCAGCCTGTTGTCTGGCCCTGCCCCCAACACACATCCACTTATGCTCTTAGAGTGACGCTTCCCTCAGAGGACTCAGCCTTGAGCCCAGATAGCTGGATTTGCTGGAAACCCAGTTGATTTCCTTTGTTCTTGACCTTCTTAAGACAACCAAAGTGAGGGCCCTGTCTGGTACTGATGAGTCCCATTTCTTTCAGATCTCAGGTGGGCTGTGCTACTTCCTGATCGTTGTTTCATCCCAAAGGCTGAGAATACTGCCTGCCACAAGACCCATTTCCCAAAAATGCTTTTAAATACCTCTTGGACTGAAGTCACTATATGCAATATTTACAGGGAAATAGCTACTGCAGTTTCTTTGGGAAGAGTCCAAGGAAAATAGAGAAAAATGTTTCCAGTCCAGAGACTGACTAAATTGCCCTGGCCTGGAAGAAGTAGAGGATCAAGTCTACTTCCAATTTTTGCCCAGGAAACTGGCAGGCAGTTGAGCCCTTTGCTTCACCTTGCGCAATCCTATGAAAGGCACACTAAAGCCAGCGATTCCTGTCGTGGTAACCCAGAGTTGTTCCAGCCATGCCCTGGGCCCATTCAGCTGAGCCACACATTCACAAACCACCTCACATTTAAACTGTACATTATTTCTATATAAGGGCATGCACAAACACCAAGATACACTGACAAGTCAAAAAAGACAGAATCCATCATACAGCTGATGTATCCCATTACCATACAGGCAATGTGTCCCATTACCAAATCATACGGTATCACAGAGAACTAAGAAATAACTCTTTCTATTAGCCCTGTCATTGTATTTTGAATAGTATGATTATATTTCATGGTTTTCTATATATGTGCAAAAATGTTACTTTGTTAAATGTAGGTATTTCAGATATACCACATTGTTAAACCCTGTTTTGGATTTTTTTTTCAGTTATTAATACACTGGAACATCCAAGTAAGAGAAGTGGCTCCTTATGTGACACCAAGGAATATGTTCCACAGGAATTGACTTGTTATTGTCAGGGTAATAGCCAAAGACAAAAATGATAAGTCAACGGACCTTGTAATATTTTTTATATCATAGGGGACGCATAGAGCGTGGGCTGAACAATTATTACTTAACTGATTATTGAGTATTTATTTCATATCAAAGAATAAATATTTTAGCCTGTTATGCAACACATGATAGAGAGGGTCAAGTTTTTCCTTCCATCCTAGGGATATGGCAAATAATCTTAGAGCTTTTATACTTTCTTCATTACAGGAAGCTTATAAGTTACATAAAAACAGAAAGAGAAAAACACACAAATATTTTCAATGATATGAAATCCCAGTTAAAGATAATATTGTAAGAATATTGTTAAATTCTGGAAAGAATGGAGTGTCTAAGTATCTGCTTTAATGTGTGTGGCACACACAGAGCATATGTTCAACTAAATCACCAAACTGAATAAACAAAAATTGGAAAGGCAAGGACCACAGACACTCTGCTACAAAGCTATCTTACCTCCTAAGCAAGTGAGGACGATCATGAAGGTTCCAAGCATTCCTACGCAAGGGCCAGATAACATAGGGAAGAGCCTGATGAACCCATAAAATAAATAATGAGGGCTAGAATATCATCCTACTGCAGTTGTAATACTACTTGTTCTTAAGTTGTGAAAATACTAACCACACATACCTGCATTACCACTGCCCTCACCAAGAATTACTCCAGAAAGAAAAAAACAAGTTATAGGACTCGAGAAGAGCACAGGAAAAGGTAGTGGTTTACATAAGGCATCACGCCAAGCCAATTTTAAAGGGCTCTAAACCTCAGACAAAGGAACAATAATTTCACTAAACTACTATATAATCAAATGTAAATAATTTCCATAATACTTCAATGTTCAAGCAGAGAGGAAAATGTAGACATATAAATAAACAAACATAAATCCTTTATGAAAATTTAGTAAAGAATCAACTTATAGCAAAAATTGACTTAGCTTGATTAACAATGTGGAAACACATTTACCATTCAGAACTATATAAAATTTTCCAAAACCAATGTCTTTAGTTGCTGGGTAGAGTTTGTAGACAGATTTCTTATCTATACATACAGACATAACTTGAAGCAAATTTAAATAATCTGTCAGATGCATAGTACATATAAAGGTCTACTGTAATGAGCCATGGTCATAATTACCTTCTTAGAGATTAAGAAATTGCTGTTTCTTCTAAAATTTACAGATTAAATGAACTCCCTTGTTTAGGAAATCAGGTTATTGACCTTATTCTATCCTTGTGAGAAATTCTTCAGGAAAATATACATATATCTTAAATGTTTTTCTGTAACTGTACTTAAGTTTAGATATATGTTAATAATGTCATTATGAACAAATAAACCACAATAACCTTTCAAATTTTCTTTGACTTAATTGCTTTATCTTTAGATAGTTGGCTAACTTTCTCTGGAACTTTTGATGGAACAATGATTTATTCCTTAGTTGCCTAAAGGCTTGAAAGAATTCATTTAACACCCACAACACTCACTTAAACCCAGAATCTGTCTCATTCATTTTCAAAATTCACTCCATATTTTTAGTAGTAACTCGAACATGTAACTAAATACTTGATATTGGAAAGAACAGTAGCCTTTCTCAATCAAAGCCCACAAATGTGGCACATTTCTTTTTTTCTTACAAGTAAAATTAAAGTGAGCAACTTATCCAAAACTACAAAAAAAAAAAAAAAACCTAGTTGAAGTCTTCCATTTGCCACAAAATATACGCATTTCTTTGTTATATACAACAGATATAATTTTATTTCACTTAGGTGCATGGCCTGGCTGGAAAGTAAAATGCCTTTTGAAGTCAACCAGAAACAAAACCAAAAAAGAAGCAGTTTTGTGATCATCTACATTAGCTTATTATTTACATTATTTATGTGCTGTAGATTATCATGTAAAATCTTAATATCTATTCCAAAATCTCAGATGGTCTATTATAACTTCTGAAATCATTTCTGTTTACAAGAGAGAAGGTATTAGAAAAAAAGGTAAATAATTAAAAGAATCCATGCGATGACACACTCTTCCCTTCTCCATTCCATACTCCGCATTTTCATCCATTATGCCCGAAATGTCAATATGATACTCGTGTAGCTAAATATGGCTTTGTTGAATTTTTACTTATCATTCATACTGCAATACAGAACTAAATATGTGGAATGGAAATTGGTTTGGGCTAACCCTGAAAGTGCTAGATAAAAATAGACAAACAGAATCATGCAGTGGAATTACATACGAAATTAGTGACAAAAGATTTACTGTGAGATTTAGATATATGTAGTCACAATGGGAAAATATGACTTTACCTTCATTTTAAACAAATACTTTATGAACTCTGAGACATGGTAATACCTCCATTGTAAAAAAAAAAAAAATTATTCATCAACAGTCAGAAACCTGCACTGTTAGTTAGAGGAGGCCTAACCAGGTGGGGTACGTGGATGCAGTTTGGATGTTGGCTCATTTCTTACACAGCTTAATAAAACAGTCCCTTCCTCACGTGTGCAGTGCCTGCCCTCTGAGCTACCTGAAGCCGTGCTCTCGTCTCTTTCCCTGAACCTCTACAGAGCCAGGCTAAGAGGTGCCTCCTCTCCTTCCAATGACAGTACCTTCCCTTTGTTCAAGATGGAACCATGCTCTGGTCTTCCACAAGACTCAGTGTCTGATGGGTCTGAGCTAGGGCTTTCTCCTTAGCCTCCAAGTCACCAACACTACACAGCGCCAGCAAAACCAGGACTCTCTTTCAGGTTGCCCAGGCCACCTCTTTTGCCCAGGCCTCTTTCTACAGACAATAATATTTATGAAAGGGTAATGGCATTTTATGACATTACCCAGGATTAATGACTATATTGGACTAAATAGGATTTTGGAAAGAATTTTTTCACTGTCTGTGGAGCCATGCTTTGTTCTGTGTTACCAAAACAGTAAAAAAAGTTACACTCTCTAGAATGCAGGTAGCATCTTTTCTGACCACACACAAGCAAGTAATACCATGGGTTTCATACCTTTGCAGCCACTGATGAGTTCGGTTTCTCCAGCAAGTCCCACAGTTTCTTTCTTTTATCAGGGCAGCAGGTATTATCAAACTCTTCTCCTTCTCGTTCTCGCATAGTCTCTGCCTCTCGCCTCAGTTCTTCATTCATTTGTTCCTTTTTTTGATGATATCTGGCCTGGCAGCAGGACTCTAAGTAGATCTCATCAATCCCCCAGTAATCAAGTTCTTGGCCAAAAGAAAGTGCACACATTTCTTCCATCATATGGAGTTTCCCTGTCCGGTAGAAATTTAAAATGGAAGTGAAGGCTCCTGGATGCCGATCAAAGAAATACTCATTCTCGTTCAGATTATAGTCATCACACACTTCCAGGAGGCTCTCGTGTGTGTTGCAGTCTCGAAGCTTCCCCAGGCGTGTCCTGGGCAGCCTGTCCAGCGTTCTCCACAGGACTTCGTGGTTGAGGCCCCCCACGTTGATTTTAACTCTCCTGGAGCATGTTTTGCTCCGGATAATGTCCACAGGCTCTGGAGGAAGAGAAAGTGTCGACCTTGAAGTCTTCCTGTTTAAGCCAGGGGGAGCCTTTTCTGCCATTTTGAACTGGACAAAGCCGCAGAGCCAGGGTCCTTAAAAAATGAGGTCAACTGAAGCAATATCCCTCTGGGGCAGGCATTTCCACTGACTCAGCTGGAAGAAAGCAACAATCACTTGGTTACTTGCATTTTCCTAGAATATTCCCTGTTCTATGGGATCATTCTGTTGTTACAACCAGAAGGTACAATATTAACGACTGAATACTTTTGGAGATACACATCTTTGCCTTAGGATACAAGAAAGACAACACAGAAGGGGTTGCGTATTTAATGGTATATGCCTACAGGCTGGCAACTCCCAAACATGTCAAAAGAAACCTCTTTCTCAAGCTGCAAACTAAAAGATCCACGTGCTGATCAACTCTTTTTTTTGAGACAGGGTCTCTCTTTGTTGCCCAGTCTGGACTGCAGTGGCACCATTGAAGCTCACTGCAGCCTTGATCTCCTGGGCTCAGATGACCCTCTCATCTTAGCCTCCCAGGTAGCTAGGATGTGCCATCACACCTGGCTAATTCTTGTATTTTTTGTAAAGATGGGGTTTCTCCATGTTGCATAGGCTGGTCTCGAAGCAATCCACCTGCCTTGGCCTTCCAAAGTACTAGGATTACAGGGTGAGCCACCACACCCCACCCTAACCAACTCCTTCAAGATAAACCACATACATCTTAAGCTAAACTGACCAAGTTGCCAGTCTGACCAACCAGTTTCTGATCTTTCTCCATCTCAGGTTTATGGCTTTCTCCACCCCATACTCAGTCACCATCACTAAAACTCTGCGAAATTCCGATCCTTCCATCCACATCCAAATAACCACCAAGTCTTACCAGTTATACCTCCTAGCCATTGCTTAAGGCCTCCACCAGTGTTACCAAGATTCCCATTACCACAATGCTGGTTCAAACCTTCAGTATCACTTGCCTAGAATTTTTTTTTTTTTGAGACAGAGTCTCACTCTGTCACCCAGGCTTGAGTGCAGTGGCACAATCTCAGCTCACTGCAACTTCCGCTTCCTGGGCTCAAGTGATCCTCCCAACTCAGCTTTCCAAGTAGTTGGGACTATAGGCATGCACCACCATGTCTGGCTAATTTTTGTATTTTCTTTCTTTCTTTCTTTCTTTCTTTCTTTCTTTCTTTCTTTTCTTTCTTTCTTTCTTTCTTTCTTCTTTCTTTCTTTCTTTCTCTTTCTTTCTTTCTCTCTCTCTCTCTCTCTTTCCTTCCTTCCTTCATTCCTTCTTCTTTCTTTCTTTCTCTTTCTTTCTTTCCTTCCTTGCTTCCTTCCTTCCTTCTTTCTTTCTCTTTCTTTTCTTTCTTTCTTCTTTCTTTCTTTCTTTCTTTCTTTCTTTCTTTCTTTCTTTCTTTCTTTCTTTCTTTCTTTCTTTCCTTCTTTCCTTCTTTTTGGTAAAGACAGGGTCTCACAGGGTCTCACTACAATTCCCAGGCTGGTCTGAAATTCCCAAGCTTAAGCAGTCTGCCAGCCTTGGCCTCCCAAAGTGCTGGGATTACAGACATGAGCCATCACACCAGCCCTGGCCTACGCTTCTAATACAGCCTTGAATTAGATTGGAAACTTGGGTTTTAGCCACCTAAAAACCATTCTCCACATAGCTACTAGAATGCTCTGCTAAGATACAAATTTGACCTTGCCACTCACATGCTTTAAACCCTGTAAAAATCTCATCATTATTGGAATTTTATTTATGAAGTACTAAGAGCACTTTAAAGCCTAGTTACTCCTACTAGGTCTAGCCTCCTCTCCACCTTCACATCTCATCTTTTACTCATCACTATATTCCAGCATCCCCAGACTGCACACAACATTCCCTTTCAAGCTCCTGGTCTTTCCATACTGTGTTCTAGAAAGAACATACCTTTCTTTCACCTTTCTTGTTTCCTTTTGACTAACTAGTACTTGCTATTCAAGACTCAGCTCAAACCTCACCTCCTTCAGAAAACTCTCCATAAGATTCCTGCTCTGGAATCATGAAACTTTCACCATGCCATTGCAATATACCTTTCCCATAGTATGCTGGGAGCTCTTGAGGACAAAGACCATCTTCTCTATTATTATGTTCCTATCACCAAGCACAGTGCTTATACAATGCAGGAGTTTAATAAATATTAAACAGTCAATCAATTGTTTATTTTCCATAGGAGAGCTGACCAAAGTACTGTATATGGCCAGAAAATGCATAAATGGAGTTATTGGGATCACTTATTTAAAATGGGTCTATGTTTATATGTTATGTGTATATAATATACATCAGAATGTGTGTGTATGTGTGTGTATGTATTCTTCTGTTTCACGACTCTTTTCTCCTGTGTACTAATTCCTTAATGCATTACTGTTCTTATAGTCCTTCTTATTGATCTATTATTCTGATCTGCAGCAGCAGGCATCTTCTTAGCTATCTTTCCCTCTAATGTTTTTGCAGAAAATCATGGAGCTCCAAGCAATTCATCCAAGACACCACCTTTAATGTAAAGCATCATGTTTCACACAGTCAACGGCTTATACTAAAGGGAAAAACTATTAGATTTAAGAGGTCTTTATAATTAGAACTCTCTTTTAAGGTACACACCAATTTCTGCATGCCTCTGGCTTCTCCATCCTGCAAGTTAAATGTATTTCTCCATCTGGATGCCAAAGATCCTCTTGAATGAATGTAAGTCAAGGTAATGAAAAATGTAGATGGATTATATAAGAAGTATTTCAAATATGGCCAAAAAATATACTTGTATCAGGAGTTTTTTCTACTACAGAGTTACAGGAATATTTTAAGCATGTATATACACACTTTCATCACACATGACAAAAAATTAAATTACAAAAAGAAGAAGATCTATAATGATTTAGAAAGCAACTTAAAATCTCTGGGCTTGACTTTCCTAATCCACAAAATAAAGATAATAGTATCTATTTCATGGACAGTATTATGATGATTAGATTAGATCATTTATGTGAAATGTTCACTACATGGAGGTATATCTGAATAGAGTAAGAATATTCATAGTTCTCCCTAAAGTTTTGTTTCTAAGCACTGAAAGAAAACTAAGATTAAAAGCTATATTAGTGTCTATTAAATAAATTCTAGCTTTTAAATTTTTTCTTTACAGATATGTTGTCTTCCCATTGAATTATAAAGGCCTGGGATTGTGAATTCAACTTTTCTCTACTGAGTACTGAACCCATGCATAACAGGCACCTCATAGCATCTGTCTTTGGTGCCACTGATGTTCATGTTCAAATTTTATATTCAAGTGACAATGAACTATACATATTTTAAAAACTGAGCAACACTATCAGGATCAGGCCAAAACAGCTCAAAGTATTAGAGGTAGGGCAATTCCAGTGATTAATCTGAATGTGGAGTCTCCATTAACTTAGTTGCAGGTACACTGACATCTCCGCAATCAATCAACAAATTGTCCACATAAATAACAAAGTGTGAACCAATGCGTTTTGAATTTGAATTTGAATAAAAATAAAATAAACATGGTGTTCATTTTGAACACTGTGTCTTATACTAATGTGAATAAGATAAATCATTTTTGAACTGATTATAATATCAGATAAGAGGTTTTCCGGGAAGACAGCTAACTCCAGAATGACACAAATATCTCATTTGTTTGTGGTGAAGGGCATGGTGTGACTTGCCATTTTGAAGAAGTTATTAAAAATGAAAATGCTGTATCATAGTCACGGGTAGGTCCCTGTTTGTCTTAAACAATTTCACGTGCATTGTGTATAGCGAATTTTCCTTTTTGTAGGGTGTGTGTCTCAAATGAAGAGAGGTCAGGTCATAAGACTTAAATTTCAAAATATCTTCTTCACTGATCAAGAACTTTCTATTATAAGAAATCCAGTGTTGATTACAAGTCCTGCAATAAAAGACAAACTGAAATTCAATGCCCTTTCTTCATAGCAGGGTTAGAGAAACTAAAAGTGAGGAAATGGGCCTGTTGATTTAACTTTCTTAAGACTTAAAGATGATCTGCTCTTATTATTGTTACTGTGGTTAAAAGATTTTTTATTCTCCCTGAGCAGAATGTTCTGCTTATTACCTGATAAAGAGTGCAGGCTCAAAGGCATAAGTTCCTGAGCAGTCGAAGAGCTGTGAATAGTGTTCCAAAAGTTAATCAAGCCTTCAGAATAAGCCTATAATAAATGGAAGCTGCAGAGCATAAGCCCTGATCAACAGTGCCTTTGAAACTCACTGAGCCTTTCTACCTGCCTGCTTGCCATTCTCCCTTCCATCTCTTCTTCTGTGGGTTTCTCTCTTACTTTCCCCATGTCTGTTATGCCACATGCTACCTACCTTTCTTCCTTTTTTTCCCCTCCCTTCCTGTCCTGATCCCTAGATCTTTCCATCCTCACAGCCTCTTAAACAAGCACAAAACCAAACTATATTTTTTCAGACTTGTATGTACTTCACTAAGTTTTCCGTAGCCTATTTTAATATAAAGGCCTCCTTGGCTAGAAAATACCTTGTCTCCTTCCAAGAGACATCTAAACAGAGTTGGAGGTCATATGGAATCATAAAACGGGCTCTGTCTGAGGCTCAGGACACCTCAGTTCCATATCCCCCTCAATTGCTAATTGAACTTTAATTTCCTTACCCATTAAGTGGTGGCATGTCCATGCCTAAAATTCTTTGATTTCCTATGACACTTGATTAATTTTTTCCTTTCACTGTGATTCTGCTGCTTTTACATCCCCATGCCCTCCAATCACCATCCTTACTTTAGACAGAAATAAACTTATCATGTTGCCGCATAGTCAATAAAACATTTTCCATGTCTAGTTTCTTGAGGAAGGTGGTTTTCATATTTCATTTCAAGAACCCTTTACTTTAATATTTATCGTAGCTTGAAACAACTACCTTCAGAACATCATGCAAGTTTCATTTATTTTATTTAGTGTTTAGTTGATTTTCTATCCTTTAACTTTTAATTTTAAGTTTATGTTCTTTTCTGCGATATTCATTTTACTTCTAGCAATGAATCTGCCAGTTCCCTGTGGGTAAGGGTATTGCGTTTTACTACCCTAGAGTGTTGGCAAAATTTACATTTTTAATTTCAGTAATTAAAGTAGATACGACCTAACCTTTTGTTACATATAGTTTCATAAGTGAATTTATGTCTATCATAATGATTTTTTACCCCATAAAATTAATTATGTACTTCAATTCTGCCCATAAGTATAATATAAAATGCAATAATTCAATGCTTAAATTGTGTAGGTATTATGCAACTGTGAATAATTTAAGAACATAAATCGTCAGTATAAACAGAAGACACTTTATTCTGAGACCTCAGAACACATATTTTTATGTCACAGGCAAAATCTCAGTGAATATTTTCTTTGGGCAGTTTGTTGATTTATTTTACCTTGTTCAATCAATCGAAAGTTAAGCTAGCTACAAATCCATTGGCCAGCGCAAATACACTCGACATCCCTTCATTAGTCTGCTAGAGAAAAAAAAAAGTGGGTCTGTAAACAATAACAACAAACATTTGAGATTTGCACAGCTGCGCCCTGCTTCTACCAGCAGCGTGGCATTATGCTGCCACCCGCTCAGGGCCAAACCTGACAAAACACAACTTTCTCATCATGGCATCCTAATTACAGCTTGCGGCTCTAGGTTTGGAGGGGAGGTGGGGTTTACTGTAGTCTCTCTCAAAAATACTAGCATTATGTCATACACTTGACACTTCCTTCATGGAGCCAGGCAGGGTAAGTCACATGTGCAATCCTGTGAAGATGAAAAGCAAACCTTTCTAAAGATGTAAATGATGTTTAACATTTCATTTTTGTGTTGCTAGTACATGCTGAGCAGGCACTGCAAACAAACAGTTCTGAGACCTTTAAGTCTGTATCACTCCATATATAGCTCTAAGGCATTTTCTTACATTTTCATGTACAGCATTAAGTAGTAAGTTTCTGTAGAAATTATGTTTGTTTCAGAGAACCACAGGATGATTTGTAGTAGCTATCTGGAGAGAATGGCATCGTAGCTGTTAGACGAAGATTAAATCAATGTATATTTTTAAATTCCATTACTGGCTGCAATTTTTAAAATCACCTCCAAAATTTACTAATGAAAACCAGTAACATTATAACAAGGTAAAAACATATCAAATATATCTATATATATTTTTAAGTAACGTCCTGGAAATCTTCAGCTATTCTAAGAAATTCAACAAACCTGAAACCTGCATTACTTTAGAACCTGATTGGAAATACTTAATAAATTTCATACTATTGTTTTTTAATATATCAAGTTTTAGGAATAACTGAAATGCTGTTTTTGTCTTCAGAAAGTGGAAGGTGCCATTTCTTTTCTGCAATCAAAGGCTGCTAATATCAATTTGTTCCTCAACTATGGCACAACTATATACTCCTTTGTTTAAAAAAAATTTAGAACTTTTATCCTTGATATAACCGATGCTTTTTTTAGATACACTCAGATGAAATCCTAAAAGCTTTGCTTCCAGTGGTCAAGGGAAGCATTGGGTTGCAATAAGAAGGGGACAAGACAGGTAATAAATAGTATATGTAATATGAGCATCTTTCAATATCATAGCTGTCTCCAAATTTATAAATAAACCATTTAGACCCATAATATAATTTTTCTTCATCAAGATAATTATTTAAAGAATTGGGCCCTAGACATATATGTTCACTAAAATTAGAGAATAAAACACCAGATTTGTCTTTAGAAAAATGGCCTTTTATAAAACATAGCTGACCAGGGAAAAAATCCTTCTTTATTCTGAAAAATATAATATTAAGTTATAAAGCATCTTGGACCTTTTATAGACTACAAGGTATAGCGATGGCTGGAAATTTTTAGTCTGCTTTAAAACACACATAGAAAAGGGCTCAAACTTTTATATCTGCATTCAGCTATTCAGCTAGTGGGTTTTTATTATGATGATAAAAGTGCCCTTTACATTGGCACTCAAGATGTGTCCTTCTAAATCTTTCCTTTTGCAAATCTTCCCAGACTCGCAGTGTAGTGAAGGGGATAAAGATGAAAGGTGATGAAAAAAATAAGGAAGGCAACCAACAGAGAATCTATTGGTACACAAAGAAATGGGAAACAATGGGCCACCTTGTAATATCCTGAAAAATAAATCATGAACTTCAGTCACTACTTGGTATTCCATGTGGATGATACAATTTACTATTTGGGTGAATGACATACATTTTATATTCCATTTGGATGCTTGGCATAAGATAGATTTAGCCTCTATGAAACCAAATATGGAAATGTTCATGAAATTTGGATAGGATTTGAACAATCTATTAGAGCTCTTCCAGTAAAAATTAACTTTTAGATCATATCATAACATGGTCTGCAATGTTAGGTAGTAAGATTCTTGTACAAGGACTGTTTCTCAGTTGAGCTCTGTTTCATAGCAAAAATACATTTTAAATTACAATTCTATTCCTATTTCTCCATAATCAAACACATTATAGGTAATGTGGCTGTATTAAAAGCTCAAATACTGAAGAGAGAAGTCTCTATGACTTAAGTTATTACACCATACTTTATATATCTCCATGTTTTGAGACTAGAATCACAGAACATGGCAGAAAGGAGATTAGATATGATCTGGTCCAATTTCTTTATTTACATCTTTTAAAACTGAGATTAAATGAGGTCACATGATTTGGCTGACCTCATCTGATAGTTGCTGAGCTTGAACTAGAACCCAGATCTCTAGTTGTCTATACAAGTCTCTTTCCATTAAATCTCACTTCATTATTCTTTGCTTTTCACCTTCTAGTCAGAGTTTTAAAAAGCGTTTATTTCTTAATCTACTCCCATGTCAAAAATACTAATCCAAACTACACCAAGTTGAGATGAGTTATCTCCTACATATTGTTTGTTTCAGTAAAGGGTGATGGCCACAGTCAGGCAACTTAATTGTGTTCTTGCAAAGAGAGGTGCACTTCCCAGAACTGCTCTTTTCTTACCTCTGCTTCCTTAGCACTGGTTTTGAAAATAACTACCTCCTTCTGCCCTGGATCTCTCCAGTCAGTTCTGCATACTACAGCCCAAACACCAGCAGGACAGGGTTATCTCTTGTAGAAGATGCTCCCATGGTTCCTGGCTCTCAGGATTAAGACATGACACTATACAAAGACTGTAAGGTCTATCTTCCACTTACCTCTGTGCTTCTATATGTCCCTTGCTGCCTGCCTCACCCCCGCTCTGTTCTAAATCCTTCTTTCATTTCTTTAATGTGCTATTCTCCCTCTGCTACAGCGAATTTGTATGTCTTTTCTTGTCCCTTTTTACCTTCAGATACTAACTCAAGGATCACATCTTATTGCCCCCTGACCTCCTTGACCATAAAATAATCCTCTTATTGTAAGAACTTATAGAACCAGGTACCTTTCACCTGTAGTAGCATTTGTCACAACATCAATTTTATATTTGTTGGGATGACTACTTTGATTATTTGACGAATATCCATCTTCTTCACTAGATTCTAAGTTGCTGGAGGGCAGGGATCACATCTGATCTTATTCCTCATTGTGTCCCAAGTAACATGCAGTAAATTAGTTGAATAAAAAAGTAAATAATCAGATGTAATTATTTCCTTCCTTATTTATTTAAAAGTCAGTTTTCTCTCATTCCTGCTACCTCGGGTTACCTGCCATTCCTCAAATTCAATACGACTTCCATGTATGAAATGTTCTTTTCTGCATTTTCCATCTAATAAACTCTTACTCATTATTCAAGATCAAGAATAAGTACTGTCTCTAGAAAGAATTAATATTTCCTGCTTCAGTGGGTTAGAAGTTTGTTTTCTCTATTATAGTGCTTTTCTCATTATAACTATTCAATTAGAATCATTTCTTATACAGCAAATATATATGAATCCTAAAGCTGCTGGAGGCACAGTCTCTGACATGGTGCAGCTTACATTCTCATGGAGGTAGACAGATATTCTACAAACATACCAGCAACTAACTACAATTCTAATAAAAGCAACAACAGCAAAGCACAAGTTGCCATGCAAGCTTAAAACTGGAAACACCTACTGGATGCGAGTTAATTAAAATTGATAAACATCCCTGTAACCATATTTGCATCTTTTGTACCTAGTGAGTGTGTCACCTAATACGAATGCTTAACACATGTTGTGGACTACCCCCCCAAAAATGAATGAATAAGTAATAAATTTCAAAGTGCTAGTATCTTGTTTGTTTTGTCAGATATTTTGGTTAACATAATACCAGTTTTAATACGGTATTACGGTAACTTCCAACTTATTTAGAAGTTCTGGTGACCTTTATTTGCCAACTTTAACAAGGCCTGGGTTAAAAATAAGAACTGGATTTCCTGGAACTAGGTAGAGAACAACATATACATACATAAAACTCTTTAGTAATTATTGTTGCCCAACAATGGACAGTGCTACCTCAAAAAACTGCCAGGACCACCGCCTGGCAGTGCTCATGTGGGCCCAGGTGATCACTTGTCAGGTATGCACAGGGGAAACTCCTAGCCTGTAGAGGCTGACAAGATGGTCCTCAAGTGCCTCCTATCACTGGGATTTTATGGTTCTGTGAGATTTCTGTGTGAATACCACTCGTCTACATTTTCCACGGGACTGATGAGGAATAGGAAAAAGTTGACTTTGGTAAATTTCTTAAGTTTAAAATGTCATACAAGTGAATTTTCCATTTTTCATCTTACACTCACTCACCCCTAGGAAAGATATTTCATGCCTGGTGAGGGAATTTCCACCAATAAAAAAATAAAGAAAAAGTATCAAAGTTAGTGAGTCCATTTTTTTTCTTCAAAATATAAGCTTATACCTGTCAATAATGATCTCTTCTCTTTCTAAATAATAGAATGTATTTCCAAGTGATGCCTCAAAGGAGTAATCCTATAATAATGGAAATACATGCTGGGCAGTATTTGGGATGGAAGATCATGTGAGGGGAAAGGTGGGAGTTTTATGTGATGCGTTCTAAACACAATACACACGTGGCCACGCGCTTTGGTCTGAATGCTTGCACCCCATCAGAATTTCTATGTTGAAATCTTGCTCCCCAAGTTGGTGGTATTATGAGGCGGGACCTTTTGGGGGTGATTAGGTCATAAAAGCAGAGCCCTCAAGAATGGGATTAGTGTCTACAGAACAGGCCCCAGAGAGCTGCCTGTGTCCTTGACACAGCAAGAAGACACCATGTCTAAGGAAGGGGCCCTCACCAGGCACTAAATCTGCCAGCACCTTGAGCTTGAACTGCCCATCCTCCAGAACTGTGAGAAATACATTTCTGCTGTTTATAAGTTACCTAGTCTAAGATATCCTGTAGTAACAGCCCCAAAGGACTAAGATACTATACCTTCAGCCTCAAAGCAGACTACTTCCAAAATTCACCTTGGGACACTCAGCATAGCATCAACTGGAAGTCCCTTTTCTTTCTTTTTCTGACTACTCATACTGAAAACACTGTGTGCTAGATTCAGGTATGAAAAACAAGTTCCTAACAAATAATTGATATTATGGAATTAATTTAAAATTTAGACTTTGTCACAACTGACTGAATGGTTGATTTTTTTCTATTCATTATTAGATATTATTTCTATTCATTATTAGATAGAAAAGGGAAGCGGTTCCCTGAACTATAGACACCACCATCTCCACATCCCTTGGGAATAATATTTTTCATCCATCCTTGTCATCAGCACGGATCATTAAACAGCATTTTTTAAGCATCCATCTGTGTATGGCACTTTATAAATATTCCTTCCCTCACCCCTGCCCCCTCTCTCAATCTACCATGTGTCTCTGTTGTGTAAAACACTAAGAAGCTACAACAATAATAAATAATTAACGGTAAAAAAGTAAGGCAGATGGGCAAGATGACCTACTAGCATCTATGAATCTTAGGGTGTTAAATTTACTGCTAGAAATATAATTTAGCAAAATTTGATAAGAAAATATCAAAGCATTTGGTGAGGAATATGAACTCATCAATTTCCATCAACATTTTCTAAAATAAAAATGTAAAAATTAGGGACCACAGATGGACCAACTGAAGCCCTGAGTTCACGTGACTTGTACCAGATGATGCAGTCTTGAAATAATGAGATAAACCGTGTGGAAAAATCATAATAATTATGGTTACAACAGTATATAACAGAGAATGTTACTTTGGACCAAGGGAGAAAATATTCGAAAATAAACGAAGGCTATTATTCTCATTGAAAGGAGTAGTGTGGGTAAGGGTTGTAAAATTATGGATTCTGTTTTCCTTTTAAAAAATTCTTCTTTAATATTGTTATTTTTTCCATTTTTTTTTTCTTCAAAGAAAGAACTGGTTTTTCTGGATTCAGAGATGGTGATATTTAAAGCACTGTTTTTCATCTTTGCAAGCTGCATGTAGTCAGGATTATAATAAAAGAACATGTCGGTGTAAAATAAGCTATTGTGATGGATTCAGTTTTACAATTTGGATTTTATTTCAGCTTAAGATCAAAATGCCCATAAGTAAAATTTACATTTCCTAGAAGGTAGGAATACCCTTAGAGTTGTATCTGAAGGAGAGCCAGAGTTATGATCTCATTTGCTTTGTGAATTTTGTTAATGATTATCATTTTCATCACCTACCAAATATTGAGTGATTATTATATGTAGCCAATGTGCTTATCGCAGTTAATTCCCATGGTGAGAATTTTCATTATTTCTCATCCCACGTTGGGGTGGCTATTATTATCTTTTATTTACAGGTAAAGAAATTGAAGGGCCGGGCGTGGTGGTTCACGCCTGTAATCCAAGCACTTTGGAGGCCAAGGCGGGTGGATCACCTGAGGTCGGCAGTTCAAGACCAGCCTGACCAACATGGTGAAACTCCGTCTTTAATTAAAAAAAAAAAAAAAAAGAAAAAGAAATTGAGGCTCAGAAAGGTAAGTTTCTTGCTTACAACACAACTAGGAGGTACTGCTTCCAGGATTCCAACCCAGCATTATCTTAATCCAAAGCCCATGTTCTTGACCTTATAAGACACTGGAAATTTTCCTTGAATTGAAGGATTCTGGATGCCCATAATAAATAAAGGAAATACAGGATCAATTCTGAGCAATCCTAGTAGCATGATGTTGAAGGTAAGAGTGAACCACAAATAATTCCTGTAATAATTTGTCTACCCCTTGGCTTGAATGACGTGTATAAAATCTACTATCATGTTACAACTGTCTTACAGATAGAGATGATAGAATTGGCAACTGTTTTGGCAGCTCCGAATTTTTAAAACCAAACAAGTTTTAGTATGTGACTTTCAGAAGTAATGCTAATAGTCTTAGTATTCAAGATTTATGGTCAAAATAGATGCCTAGCAATATTTTTTAAATGTTGAAAATATAAAATTTACAGTAGTTGGAAGGGGTTCACTCTAACTGGTGAACAACACTGGTGGATTTAAACAATCTTCTGAGGGCCTTTTCAGCATCAGGGCCACTAACCAAAGCTCCTGCTTCTGAACCCAGTTCTTTCCATTAGACTTTGCTACCACAGAGCACCAAAAATGAATATACAATTTAAACAACAGAAGAGAAAAAATGTGAAGCAAGAGTAATCTATCTCATACCCAGTGAAACCTATAAATACTGGGGAGTTGAACCTTATTATTAATGATTCCTGGCTACAACATAAGTCTCTAATTTCTACTATTCCAATAATGGTCAGAATGGAAAAAGACCATAAAATATAAATAAGAAATACTGATTTAGATCCATTATTCCTCTCTCGTCTGTCTCTTCCTTCCAAAACAATGTTACTTGACTGTCACTATATATTGAGCATGGGGGATACAAAAGTGGGTAAAGTAGCCCTTTGCTCTCAAGAAACTCACAGGATCACTGCAAAGAATATTGCAGAAACTTTTGGTTTTGTGTTTTAGCATGTGTTTTGCAGGCCCAGATAACATTATGGACTTGAATATTTATTTAACTAGCACCTAGTTGCTCTCCGGGATTTAAACATATTGCTGTAAAAGAAGAGAAACTAATATAAAGTACCAGCAAATGACGTAGATATTTTATTTCATGGGGCTTTGTGGAATATAGTATGGATTTATGAACACAATAGCCTTAGCCACCATTTGTAATTTTTAAAACTCTTTGAGGTTTTATTAATTTGTTAATTCATTCAACAAATATTTATTGAGCATCTACTACACATCAAGCACTGTATTCTGAATATTACAAAATGTCTGCAATAAAATAGCTCCCTAAATTTAAAAAAATGACAAAAACGATTACTATAATGTTCTACTTTAGCTTCATATAGATATTTACAAATCGTGTTTATTACACTGGAAACTATTTGGCTGGGCTCGAATGAAACCAGAAGCCAAGTTTAAGAAGAAGCTTCCTGATAGCTTCTAAGCTTTCTATGTGCACTCTTTCCATAAAGCCTAATGAAAATGCTCTCCTTAGATTCAGAAAAAAAGTAGGATTCCAAATTTAAAATGACATTTATCTCAAAAGTAAGTTAATATTTCATGATAACCTGATTAATAATCATGATTTTATGAACTGGGAACATTTAGCATGAAAGCCCTGAGACACATTTGTTCTAAGCTATTCAGACTAGGGAAAAAGGAGTAAAGATAGACCCTTTCTTTGAAAATGTTACTTTATTATCAAATTTCAGATTTTTGCCTTCTAAACACCACACTTCTATACTGCTATTTCCTCATTGGAAAGTTTTTTATTTGTGGAAACAGGGCAAAGAATTCATGAGTCAGACAAACGGGCTCTTTCAAAGGATTAAAAGCAACTACAATGCTATCTAGGTGAAAACTGGGAAAAAACAAGAGCAGTGCCTTACCTTACATTCTTCATATGATTGATATTGAAATTATTACATCTGATCAATATACAAAAATGTATTAATCGGCAAGCCGGGAGCTATCATCATTTCTGAGATTTTGTTGCGTTGTTAATGATTTTAACTGTTTTTTGGTCTGTGTTTTTTTTGTTTGTTTGTTTTTTAATTTTGTTGTTGTTGTTAAGGACCTGGACTGATAAAATAGCTTTTGGAAATAAGCACAAAGGAAAAGAAATCAATACGCAAAAGAAAAGGAACTTGTTAAAGGACATGGTGTTATGTCTGTTCATTTTAGATGTTAAAAAAGAAACAGGAAGAGAGGAAAGAGAGAAAGAGAGAAAAGGGGAGGATATACAAAAAAAGTACTGCCTGGAAAAACTGGAGGTGAGACAGTCATATGACATAGATACTTACAGAGAAAATGTTCTATATGCATATAATACTTCACATTTTATACAGCCCACCTAAAGATAGAAACGCCCTCAATAAAGAACAGTTCCTGTGGACAGAAACAAGAGACAATTCATTCAAATCCCTTCAATAGGATGTACCTAGGAGATACTCATCAAAGTCAAACTGGCATTGGGCACCAGAGATTGTTTATGTGTTTATATGGTAAACTGGAGGCCAACACTGATTGTAAATGAATATGTCTAAAATTCAAACCATACTGCTTTTGAAACTTAAGTTTCTTAAAGTAGTTCATGCTAATAATAGTCTAGACCTATATACTATCTAGCATGGTAGCCACTAGTCACATGTGGCTATTTCAACATAAATAAATTTAAAATTCAACTTCTCAGTCTCTCAAGTTATATTTCAAATATTCAATAGCTCTTGTGGCTAGTGATTATTGGAGAGCACAAATGGAGAACATTTCCAGCATCACATCAAGTTCTATCGGGAAGCACTGATCTAGATAACTTTCCTGTGAAGTTATGAGGATAAGTTCAGTTCTTAAATAAGTCCTGTCCTTAATAAGGGTGAGAGAAAAAAATCTGTTGGAAGCACCATGTTTTGCCTTCACTGTGTTTCTACCACCTTCTACCTCTACTTCCATTCCCAGCAGTGGCAGACCCTGGGCCTCCACTTACAAACTCTGCTCACTCTTGGGTTTTAGGACCATCCTGGTCCTTGTCAAGAAAAATATAGAGTTCATGAGTATAAATACTGCATGGTCATGGCTTGGCACTGCATCATCAGGCAGACTTGCTCCGGTCCTATCCCGCCCTACCCTGAACAGCAGTTCTTGGGAACTGGGTTCCCGGTTCCATTTTATGACCTAGAACTTGACTTGGGCCCCAGCTCCATCTATTCCTTTACTCATTTATTCAACAAACAAATAACAAGCATCTACTACGTGCATGGAGTTCTGGGAGGTGCTGTGGATAAAGCAGTGCATTAAAGGGGCAGTCCCTGCCTTTATTGAGTTTATATTCTCACAAAGGATGCTGATATTAGTGTGAGAAAGCTGGTATTAAATGAGTAAATGCCTGACATTTTAAAGTTAGATGAGGGTTAAGTGCCATAAAGAATCGGGGTGGCTAGAAGACAGCATGATGGAATACCTCCCCTGCTCCGGGAGACAAGAAGACTTTTTTGAGCAAGTGATTTTTGACCTGAGTTCAGAGACATGAGTAAGAATTTATTGGGTGAAAGTGGGACGAGGGAGCATCCCAAGTAACTATGTGTGAAGGCCTTCTGGCAAGAAAGCCCAGGGCATTTCCGATGAACTAAAATAAAGCCAGAAATTGTAACAGAAAACAAGGAATGAGTGATGCCTGAGATGATGCTGGCAGACAGGGGCCAGACTGACCAGAGCCCATCATGTACAGCAGGCTTCTACTAGTGATGCTTTGGGAAACGAAGAAGGCATATGGTTGCCCACAAGTTGAAGGGCAACCTAACCTTATCCTAAGAAAAGTGGGAAATCATTTAAAAGTTTTAGCTAAATGAGTGACACAATCAGATTTGCTTTTTGTGGAAAAAAAAAAGTAGGGGCAGAATTAATTGAGAGGACAAGAAAAGATGCTAAGAGTCCAGTAAGTAAGCTGTAGTGGAACTCCAGGAAAGTGGGGTTGGTACTTTGGGGATGGCGTAAGAAACAGTCCTGGCCATTGTGCCTGAATCCCTTCATTAATCACGTGAACATCACCCTGTTTTCCTGAGAATGGAGATGTCTTAACTGTGGGGCCCCTGCTAGCTACTTCAAAGAGACTTCTTCCTAAACTCTGTGTCCTCTCCAGCAGTAGCACTCTGAGCCTATGGGGCTGGAGCATTCTAACCCTGCCTGTTTCTGTCGACCCTGCCTTTCTGAATCTACAAATATGGCCTGCTCCCAGATACTGCTTACATATTCGGCCAGGACATTCCCTAGGAAGAAAATCTAACTTCGTGTCTACCAGTACTGCCGTCTGTCATTTGGTCTATTCTCTCTAGATGCCACGTTCCCATACCTAGCTGATCTCCTTTTAGGACTGGCTTTTCCTGTTAGAAAATAGGAGTGGGGAGTGTCAAAAGAACCACATAGCTTAAGACCTGGAGCCTGCAAAAAAATAACGAGGTGATCAGAAGCAGGGCACAGAATTTATCTCTGGGAAATAATGACAGCATAATGTCTCAACTTTCCCAATTCAGCACACCAGAGCCTGCATGCTGCTACTCCCCATCCCCTTCGAAATAGTCCACAATCCAAAGAATCATCAGTTGTTTGGACCTGGGGCAAATTCACTGCAATTAACCCTGCCAGGGATCTGGGGTTTCTGTGTTTGTTTTCAGGCAGACTATAAGCCTCGAAAGGGTAAGGACTAAGTTTGTCTAATGTCATGTCCTAGCAGAGAACTTTACATCTGAAAAGTGTTTAATAAATATTAGCTGAATGTGCACCTATAAAAAGCTGGCTACAATTTCCAGCCAGTTAGAGTATAAGAAGCAATAAGTCCTCCTAGGAAAAGAATTGCTTTCTCGTTTCAGAAAAACAAGCAAACAAAACCCACCCATAATGGGCTACTACTTGGCTATTACTGGCAAGTGCCCTTGGGAAAGTCAGAGGCAAACAAGAGTTAAATAGTTCAGCATAATGAACTACCTCGGTCTTTTGGCATCACCCATTGTTACCTTAACAAAGGATGATGGGAAAATTCTGGATGAAGCGATGGGAAGAAGTGTCCAGAAGAGGAGACCTAGCAAGTGGCTGGTGAAGTATCCAGAAAATGGCTGGAGCCTGGGCCCCAGTGAGATATGGACCGGTGAGAAAAACCCTGTGATAAGAAATGGTGAAAACGTATTTAGGAGCAGTGGCATCTAACATTTAAGTAGAATTAGTTTCTTGTCTATGCTATAATTACCATCCTTTATCCCAATGCACTTAGCCAGAGTCTTTTATATATGAGAG
Organism: Cacajao melanocephalus; assembly: GCA_963573385.1. Taxonomy (NCBI): domain Eukaryota; kingdom Metazoa; phylum Chordata; class Mammalia; order Primates; family Pitheciidae; genus Cacajao; species Cacajao melanocephalus. The sequence goes on along the minus strand of CAUYLG010036623.1, from coordinate 58,724 downwards.
CACTATAATGCCGATTGATGCTTTAGAGAAAGAAAGAAAGATGTGTCCCAGAGGAAGACGTACCAGGAGAGCCAAAGAGAACACAGGAGTGAGGTGAAGGATATGCCACAGCATGGATTAACCAGTGAGTGGATGCCATTCAAACACTTTCCCTCCTAATTTATTTTGAAGAAGTATGACGACAGCAGGGGTGGCTAGTTGTGTGTTTAAATTTATAGTTCACCTTAAGAATTCACTGAGAAGTTCTCGTTGAGCCAAAGATTACATTTCACAGCCCCTACTCCCAGCCCCCACATCTAGGTATCTAGATAGAGGGCTATCTGACTAGTTTTCATCAGTAGACTATAAGCAGAAGTGTTGTTGTCAAACCTGAGTCAAGATGTTTAAGAACTGGTCCTGCCTTTTCCGTGCTCTCACGCTCTTCATTTTATTCTTATGTTAAGTAAGAAATACACTTCTGTTATGCCAAATCACTAACATTCTGATGTTTGTTACAGGATGAGCTAGCATTATCCTAACACTGATACCTTGAGGTTAGGGGGGTGGGAGTGCTACCTTTACCAAAATCTAATTATGTGTCATTGGCCATCAGCAAGGAAAGGAATATAGAAGGCAAGATGCCTGGACCCTGTCATGCCCTGGCACAACTGTGCTAACTTACAAGGCAGGCCTATAACTTCAGAGAAAATGATTGGAAAGAGCCAGAATGTAACTGTGTGACGGCTGCTCCTCACTGCCTGTAGCAAAGTATTACAAAACAATTGACTGGAACAGAAGACCTTATAAAGCTGCAACAGCCCACTGCTTTAGGGATGATAAGGGTGAGAAATAATAATGAAAAAGGGTTGAAGTAACAGAAGCCCGTTATAACCTCTCAGTTCGACAAAGTGACTCAGCCTTTCAGTAAATATGTCATTAATGAAGTGACCTAACCACTCAAGCCTATTTTTGAGATGATCCCCAACATAACCACTTAAGACATGGGTGGGTAAGACATGAACAAAGGAATGAAACAGGTTTAAAAATTATGAATAGGAAAGAACTTTCACTGCAGCTAGCAGTGTAACTGACAGAAAGCAAATACATAAATAACCTAGGAAAATTTTGAGAAAATTGTATTGTCAATGAAATTAAGAAAAAATTAAAAAAGAAAAAAAAACCCAATGACTTCAAAACCACCTCTAGGCATCTAGGCTTAGACTGAGAAGAAGTAGGCTGATAAGGCCCTGTAAGTTCCAAGAAGGGTATACTTCCCAACACCCATTTTGGATGTGGCCGTGGAGAGTAATGGACAACAAAGAACCTTCCAAGGTGGCAGGACTACATAGAACAAAGAACAAAGAATTTCTTCCAAGATAGCAAACCAGGGTCTAAAGAAGGAATGTGCCTGATTGCCAGGACAGGGGGTCTTGAACAATATCCAGTAGGATTTCTTCCACGTTATGAGTCAATGACTGGTCTATGTCTCCCATTCTTCACTTTTCCAAAGGGCAATTCTAAATGCAATAATTCCGAACTTCATCCATCATTATACAGGCACACCTCAAAATGTTACAGGTTTAGTTCCAGACCACTGCAATGAAGCGAATACCTTAATAAGGGAAGTTACAGAAATATTTGGTTTCCCAATGCATGTAAAGGTAATATTTATAAAATATTGTAGTATTTTATATTATTTCTAATAAAAAACATTCATGCCTTAATCAAAAAGCTTTATTGGGAAAAAATGTTAACAATCCTCTGAGCCTTCAGGGACTTGTAATCTTTTTGCTAATGGAGGGTCTTGCCTTGATGCTTTTTGGCTGCTGACAGATCTCAGTGGTGGCTGCTGATGACTTGAGTGGCTGTGGCAATTTCTTAAAATAAGACAGCAATGAAGTCTGCCACAGTTGTGTCTTCCTTTCACAAAAGATTTTTCAGTAGCATGTAATGCTATCTGATAGCATTTTACCCACACTAGCCCTTGGTTCAAATCCGAGTCAGTCCTCTCAAATCTTGTTTCTGTTTTATCAATTAAGTTGGGTGTAATATTCCAAATCCTTAATTGTGATTTCAACAATGTTCACAGTGTCTTTAACCAAGAGTAGATTCCATCTCAAGAAACCACTTTTTTTGCTTATCCATAAGAAGCAGTTTCTTCTCTGCTCAGGTTTGATTATGAGGTCACAACAATTTATGTATATTTTCTGACTCCACTTATAATTCTACTTCTCTCCACCACATGTGCAGTTATTTTCTTCACTGAAGTCTTAAACCCTTCAAAGTCATCCTTGCGGGTTAGAATCAACTTCTGCCAAATTCCTGTTAATGTTGATATTTTTGACCTCCTCCTATCAATCACAAATGTTCTTAATGTCATCTAGAATGGAGAATCCTTTCCAGAAGGTTTTCAATTAACTTTGTCCAGATCTATCAGAGAAATGACTATGTATGGCAGGAATAGCCTTATAAAAGGTATTTCTGAAATAATGGGCTTGAAAGTCAAAATTATTCCTTGATCCATGAACTATAGAATGGATATTGTGTTAGCATGCATGAAAACATTATTTTCCTTGTACATCTTCATCAGAGCTCTTCAATGATGTGAAACATTGTCAAAAAGCAGTAACATTTTGAAAAGAATGTTTTTTTTTTCTAAGCAGTAGGTTCTAAGGGTGGGCTTAAAATATCAGCAAACCGTGCTCTAATCAAATGCATTGCCATTCAGGCTTCATTGTTCCATTTCTAGAGCACAGGCAGAGTAAATTTAGCATCATTCTTAATGGCCCTAGGATTTCAGAATAGAAAATAAGCAATGAATTCAAATTAAGGTCACCAGCTACATTAGCCCCTACCAAGAAAGTAAGCCTGTCCTTTGGAGCTTTGAAGCCAGGCACTGACTCCTCTCTAGCTATGGCAAGGCCTAAGTGGCATCACCTTTCAACAGAAGGCTGTTTCATCTCTATTAAAAATCTGTTGTGGGTAACATAATGAGATCTTGTCTTTTTTTAATTAGAGAAAGTTTTTAATAAAAAAAATTTCCAGGTGTTGCGGTGCACGCCTGAGTTCCAAGTACTTGGAAGACTGAAGTGGGTGGATCCCATGAGCTCAGGAGTTCAAGGCTGTAGTGAGCTGTGATCGTGCCACTGCTCTCTAGACTGGGGGACGAGGTGAGACCCTGTCTTTAATGAAATTTTTAAAATCTCATGTTCAGTGTAGCCACCTTCATCAACGATTTTAGCTAGATCTTCTGGATAACTTGCTGCAGCTTCCGTATTTAACACTTGTTTCTTCACCTTGCACTTGTATATTATAGAGATGGTTTATTTTTTTAAAACCTATGAACCAGCCTCTGCTAGCTTGAAAATTTTCTTCTGCAGTTTCCTCAACTCTCTCAGCCTTCACGGAATTGAAGAAAGTTAGGGTCTTGTTCTGGACTAGGCTTTGGTTTAAAAGGGAATGCTGCGGTTGATTTGATCTATCTAGACCACTAAAACATTCTCTGAATCAGTAACCGGACTCTTTTTCCGTTACTATCATTCATGAGCTCATTGGAGTAGCATTTTTAATTTCCTTCAAGAACTTTTCCTTTGCATTCACAACTTGGCTAACTGGAACAAAAGGACTAACTCTCAGCCTGTCAACATGCCTTCCTCACTAAGCTTAATCCTTTCTAGCTATTGATTTAAAGTGACAGACATGTGATTCTTCTTTTCACTTGAAGACTTAGAGGTCACTGTAGGGTTATTAATTGGCCTATTTTCAATATTGTTGTGTCTCAGGGAATAGGGAGGCCCAAGGAGAGGGAAAGAGTGGTGGGAATAGCCAGTCAGTGGAGCAGTCAGAACCCACACATTTATCCATTAAGTTTACCATCTTACATGGGCACAACTCATGGTGCCCCCAATTACAACTGTAACATCAAATATCATTGATCATGGATCACCATAACCTATATAATAACAACATTTGAAATATTACCACAACATTACCAAAATGTGACACAGAGACATGGAGTGAGCACACTGTTGGAAAAATGATGTTGACAGACTCACGTGATGTGGGGCTGCCACAAACCTTCAATTTGTAAAAATCGCAGCAACTGTTAAGCACCATAAAACAAAGCACCATACAAATGAGGTACGCCTGTATATTGGAGGCTGATAACTTGCCTTTTAGCACAAATGTTACTGCACATGAGAGTCCATATCCAGACTAAATGGTGATGGGCACTCAGCATCAGCCATAGAACCTGGACTTTGAGATGGATACAGTGACTAGGTGAGATTCAGGTTGTCTTCTGGGGTTGAGCTTTTCCTACCTATAACCAGAGATCAAAACATAGTAGAAATTTCTGTTTAGCAAAATCTGTGTTTCCCTTTCCATGATACAGAAATATGACTGGAAAGTGGCCTCCCAGCCAGAGGTTGCAAACTCCAGCCCTCTTTGTATACAGAACAACGTGACTCTCTCATCAGCAGAGTGTGAATGGAAGCCAGGTGTGTCACTACTTGGGTGTGCTTTCTCTATGTTCATTCTCTTCCACAATGTCAGCTGGATGGAGAGAACTTCATGTTTCTAGTATTAAGAGCAAGATTTGGGTCCCGAAATCACTGCACTGAACACACACATTGAACTCTCATATAAGCAAAAAATAAATGTCCATGCTATTAACCACTGAAATATGGAAGTTTATCACTGAAATATAGAAGTTCAAGTTACCTCAACTAATACAATCACCCTTGAAAAGAAAAAAAGGAGGCTAATACCTACTCTTATGACCTGTATTGGGAGGTGGAAACTTGGACTCCCTTAGATTGCAAGTGTTTGCCATCGGGAATCCAAAATGCCTCCCCCTTCTTCACCATCCCTGTTTAAGGCAAGTCTTAGATGTTATCTTAGTTGCATTCCTTGAAAGACTTCTAACTAGTCTCCCAAGTATCAATCTTTTCTCCTGTTAAAGATTTTCTCCTCTTCACGTTAGCTCAGAGATTGTCACCAAAAATAAAGTCGACTATGCCACTTATTAAACAATTGCAGTTAGCCCCCTCCCCAACCTGTCTTCCAGGAAAAAATCCAAATGATGTCGGATAACTAAACACCTTTCACATCTAATCCCCAACCTTCTTCAGCCTTGTCTCCCATCACTTCCCTACAACTGCCAATGCTGAGCCTCAGTAACTAGCCAAGCCCTTTTTATGACATTGCCTTGTAAACGCTGTTCCTTCTGCCTAGAATGTTCTCCATCTACCTCCTTTTCCACCTGGAGAATGCTTATTTTTCATCTTTTAAAAATGAACTTAGATGTCACTTTATCTGTGAAGTCTTGTCTGTCTATCCCACATAGAAAATGAAACTCTTCACAGTAATAATCAAATCATCAGATTGTGCCCGCTAATAGGATGTCTCTAAATGTTTAGCAATCTACATGATTTTATTTTGTTGCTATTTATTTTGTATTTAGTCAATCACTAAACTTACCTTCATACTAAAAACTCAGAGAGCTTGGCTTTTTCAAAATAGCCACCCACACAGAATTGGATTGGCTTTCTTCAATGGGAGAATATAGCCATAATCAGTGCTGCTGAATGAGATGAATAGAATCCTTTGGAGTGAGTTTCCTAAAGTTGTGAAATGTTTGAAGGGCAAAACCCACGAATGCAAGAAATATTACTTCCTCCATAACTTTTACACATCTCACCAGACACACCTGTGTAAATGAAAAACTTGCTTGCCGTTATCTGTGACTAAACACTAGCCCTATTGTTCATAGCATATTTTTACATAGGAATTTTCTAGGAATGATAGAAGGTGCTATCACCAAGATTTGCTCACCATTTTGGAAAGTTATGTCACCAGCTATCATGTTGCTCCTGTTAACTGATTCACTAATCCAGTACACCCACATATGTTTGCAATTGCTGCTGTTACATTCAATGAATATATTTATTTTGCTCTTATTTTAAAATGCCACATATACAAAAGCATCAACAAGATTCAATTGAATACTATCTTCTAATCCAAATTTATCTTCTGATCTTATCTGAACTTATCTCCTTACCAAACCTATGCATTTTAAGTAGCAAGCATCTGACTATTTTAGTACATATTTTAGTGTAGTTATATCTGAGCATATACATATTGATAAACCTCCTATTTTATCAATAAGCTGCTTTCTTCTTACTCTTTCTATTATATGTAGGGAATTTATATTGATTTTTTAAAATGTTATATGTGTAGATAGGATTTATTGTCTATAAATATTATTTCAGGAACATAGGGGAGATTACAAAGTATTATATATAAAAAGGGGGTACTGGATCTGACTGAGTAAAGTGTCATGGCTTTAAATACATTTAGAAGCACAAAGCAACTGTATTTTCTTACTGCTGGGATTCTTCTGTCATACAACGACTCCGTTGATTGCCATCCCAATCTACCAATAGCATTTATAATAGTTTGTTGTGATTTACTTGTCTACAAGTGTAGGCTGTAAGTGCATGGTGTTTTATTCATATTTATGTCGGACTTGGCACAGAGAAGGTCAGTAGGTACCTTTAGGATGAACTACCAAATGAGAACCTCGAAGGGATATGCAGTCCCTGGATCTCATGGTAGAACTCTGAATCAAATATTCAACACTTTGCCTCTGTCAGTTTTGTAATGTTTCCATCATTCTTCCTAATGTCAGTTACTTGTGTACAAACGCCCTCTCCATTTTCTCTCCTCCTTGTGGGCCTAGGCAGTACTGCATTCACCTGTGTCTTAAATGAGTCTCACACAGAGGAAACCAATCAACATTATTTAAATCAAATGATTCCCCAGGAGTATTGCTATACATAATAGCTGGTTTTTTTTTTTTTTTTAGTACTAACAGCTGTATTTCAGGTATATTTAGTTATTAAAAGAGCTTTGGTGGATTGGTCTGAGGATCTAAACATCACTTAAAGTACTATTTTTACAAGGAAACGTATACAAGTTCCAAAATAGCCAAACTTTTAAAATGAAATTTTATCTAATAAGCCAATTGTAGGTTCAAGGTTGGCTATACAATGTGATTGAACCTGTAAGACCTAATATTCATGTGAAAAATTAAAATGTCAATCATGAGGATATATCTAAATATTTGATTCTATGGCTTCCTGCAGGCAATATTTATCATTTTAACTTTCAGATTTAATCTAGATAACATTGTTCACATAACAGAAGTAGCAGCTATTTAGAAAAAAACTTTTCTTCAAATATATAAACTTTTCTTGACGAAAATCTCTATTTACGGTTTCATAATTTAATCATAGTAATTCTGCACTTAATAAAATAAATGCATTCTAGACACTATACTAGTATGTAAATCTGTTAAGTAACTATATTTTAATTTCTATTGAAATATTCACATGTCTTACAGAGAAGAACATGGAACCACAAGTAAAACAATTATATTTCAGAACTAACATTTTTTAAAAGCATAACTAAATAATTCTAAAAATAGCTACATTAAACATTTGTAATACTATATCCAAAATAATTCACAAACTAAAAAAAAAAAAACCTGAAAATGAAAATAAACTGACCAATCAGATCGTCTGAATCATCCAGCCTCATTTTCTGCAGTCCCTGTAAAGCTAGTAGTTTCTAATGTGTTAACATTCTGATAAAATCACACCTACATTATAAAAATCAATCTCTAAACTACCTTCTTATTTCAAATTCATGTTGAAAATATGGGGGTTTTGTCTTACTTTTGGCCTTTTTCAAGCATCCCACTATAATAATAACCAGAGCATCCGTTAGTGAGTGAGAAGATATAGTTCCAAATAATCTAGGAACTGCAAGCAGTTTTTCTTGTTCTGCCTGGGCTCATTCTTAACACTTCTGAATATCATAGTGGTTAAGTGAAGCCAGAGCACCTAGGTTCAAGCTTGACTTTACCATTTACTTCCTATATGATTTTAGACAAGTTAAGAAAAGTCTCTGAGCATTAGTTTTCGTATCTATATAATAAAGGGCATTTCTGACAGCTACCCCATAGGGTGGTTGTGAGAATGAAAATAATATTTGCAAAATGCTTAAAACAGTATCTGCCTCAAGTAGGTGCTATAATAACAACTTTATTTTATATATGTCAATAAAATAAATAGTATTACTTATAATCATAATACTCTAAGTTTAAAATTAAATACTTTAATACATTATTACTGTTATTGTTATTTTTTTCTAACAATTGCCAAATGCATAGTTGGTGAAAATTTTCATGATCTTCTTCGTGGATTTGTTTAAATTAGTTTGCTAAATATAAAATTATTAAGTGTATTTCTGTATAAAAGAGATCTTTCATTTTCAAGTATAACTGTGATTCTTCAATGAGTTATTCAAGGGTTTTTTTTTTGTTTTTTTCTTACCCTAAAATATTCTTGAGGGCAGGGCTTATCTTCTATATCTTTTGCATTCGTTACATTCTATTCAAGCACTCTTCTTCTTCTATATATTTAATAAGTAATAAATGAATTAATTAATGAGTCAATGAGTGGCTATGGGACATTAAATCAGATAGCACAGATAGTTAAAATTCAACCTATAGGAATAGGCACTTTTCAAGATAATACAAGAGTGTTTGGCTTACACAGGTCAAGGGATTCCTGGTCTCACACACATGACCTTCTGGCTCACAACTCGTACCTGCAGTAAAGAGTTGGTGGGAATACGTATTTGAGAGGCACAAGGAGAAATTAAGCAATGAAACAAAATGGGCTACAGATCTAGACTAGAAAGATACTTGTAGAATGTGACTAAAAAACCTAATGCTGCTCTGCTCTATAAAGTTTATTCTATCACTTGGGGAGTAACAAGGCCATAAACTCTAGCAAAAACAAAACAAAACAAAAAACCTCTGGACTTAAAAAGAAATCACATATAATGCCTTTGTACCATCCACTTCTCTGAAGCCTCTGTGAAAATAATAGGATCACAATTTTATGCAAAATCAACCTGAAGCATGTAAACAAATCTAAAAAGTTTACATTTTGAAATAAGTAGAATATCTTACCCTTATATATTTTCCTTAAAATATGTGTGAGATTTCCTATTAACTTTAAGAATCTTCCTTTGGAATTAGTCTTTAAGAGACAGCAAATTTCAAAGTAACTAATTAGTTCTTTATGAAGAAAAAAATGCACTAGGGCAGAATGAAATATATCTTATAGATTTCCTAGGTTCGGGTCTACCTTCATAATATGTTATACACATATACTGATCTCTCTACCATGTAAGAATGCCAGATACGCATTCGACAAAGAATATTTTTTCAATATTTAACAAAGATGCTCTGCAGACTTGCGCATTTGTAGACATGCAGGCAGGTATACAAAAAACCCGGACAGATACCCTCTTAAGTCGCCAAGGAAGGTGATCGAAACTATATCCTGCCATTTCGTTATTCTAGCAATCTTACTTTTAATATCATACTGAAAGTTAAGGCAGGCAGTTGCTGTATTGCGTAAACAATGAAGTTTTAAAACCCAAACAGAAAGGAATGGATAAAGTAATAATTTCTACTAACCCCATTTGAATATTCAGTAAATACGTATGCTTGGAAAGTTGAACTGTGGAACTTGGAAAGAAGTGAAATGCGAAATAGTTTCAACTGATGCATGAATTGATTCTATTTGGGAAAACAGGAGAAAAGAAAAGAGAGGCAATAGAAAAGAAAGATGTGAGATGAGAACTCTGAAAGTGGCAGGCAGTAGAGTGATTTTCTGAAGTCAATACGTGTGGGTTTGTATATGAGGGAGATTTGAGAACACTAACATGGAGAGGGGAAGGTGAAGGTTAAAGGAGGAAGAAGGCAAAGAGAACTGCCAAGTAATTCACTCCTTTCTCCAAAAGTCTGAGTAGTGCCAGAAAAGGAAGAAGGGTGCATTAGACAGAATTCTATTAGTGATAAACGATTATCCAAAACCTGAAGGCAAGAGGGAGGGGATTATGGTATTTACTTTGTGGAAGCATATTAACTCTTCTAGGTGATGAGGATACTTTTCCTTCAGCATGGAAGAAAGTAATTTCTACGTTGGACCTTCAGTATTTTCAGAGAGTCTATGCCACCATACAAGTAAGCACTTTATCCATGCCCTTACATTAAAAAACACTCCCTCAAACAGCAATTAAATGCGCATACACATGTGTAATGTGCCAAATTACTAAACTGTTTGAGTTAACTGAAGAACAAAGAACTCCCTAGTCTAGATGTCTATGGGTTTTATTCATGTACTACAAGTTTTGGACAACTTTATATTTATTTACACACACACACACACACACACACACACACCCCTAAAGAGTGAAATACATAAAGCAAAACTTTATTTTCTTTATATATAACTTTAGAATATTACCCTCTTTTACAAAATCTTTCCTGTAAGTTATTCACCACTGACAGGTAAGACAAGATTTTTGACTGAAATCTATCTTTATTGCTGTTTATTGGCAAATAAACCAAGAGACCTCTGTCCCACACTATCCTACACATTTAAAAACAATAACAATAAAATGCTTACTCTTCCTTTCCCTGGGTTAAAAAAAAATCAGATTCCCAACAAAATAAAAAAATTAGTCAATGCAAAAATGAAAATGTGATGTGATACTTAAAATCTTGACATTACTGCACAACTTGATTAGAAAGAATGTTGAACCTGCGCGGAATTAACCCAGTGTACATCTGTGCATACTAAATTTTTTTATCTTGTATGCATTCTTACTTATTGTTGAAACACATGTGCAGTCATAAATGTTGCATAAATGGCATGTTTGTGCATATTGCACACTGACAGTTTTTATGAATGAATACACATAAATGCTCATAACTCGAGAAAATGGATGGCGGCATACTATTTTGAAGAGGGTCATTAAGCATCGGGAGCAAATGAAGAGCAAATGGTCGATGTTTTTGGTGCTATTCAGGGCAAACGTATTCCCAAGTCCCCTAGCAGAGAGTGTTGGAAACAGCCATGAAGCTCTCTCCTTAGAGACCCGTTCTCCCTCTTGGGAATCGTGCTACAGAACGGAGACCGCGCACTGCTTGAAGAATAAAACACATGCATGTCTCTGTGTTCTGAGAATCGTTCATACATCAGAGACATCACACTCCCTACATCCAGTCCCACAAGTGTGTGCATGTGAGAGTGGCATTTACCAACAAATGGACGGAAGGCAACGAGAGCTCGGCTCCTAGAAATAACATCCCCATCTCTTCCCAGTCAGGCTGCCGGGAAGCTTTTCAGGGGCTAACACTTGAGCGCCTTCCCCACCAGGAAGGAGCCTTACATTAAAAACCCTCTCAGGGCTAAGTCAGCTTTGTGTATAAGTCAACTGGGCGCCATACGGCAGTTTCCAATTCCTTTAGCAACTCAAGTCTGGCTAGGCTGCCGCGATGATTCATTCTTAAAGGAAGACCCCTTCGAGGGGCAGCAATGCCCCCGCCACTTACCTAGCTCCCACAGACCCGGCTCAGCAGGCGGCACGGGCTCGGGCACCACAAAGGGCTGCGGGATTCCCCGCTCCCTCCGGGGAGCCTCTCCCCGCGACGATCCCCTTCGCCAATGATCTGTCGCTGGAAATCCCCCTCCCCTCCGCAAAGAGGAGGGTCTCCCCGGCTGGCTGGAGCTCTTGGCGTGCTTTCCCCGTCTTTACATCCCTGACTCTGGTTCGCGGTCTCTAGTAGGAAGGCTCAGAGGAGAGGCGGCGGGAGGAAGCTAAGGCATCCTTTAAAAGAACAATAATCTTCGTCGATCTTCACCCTCTTCCCCACGCGGGGTCCCCATCCCCCTGCCGCCGCCACCGCCACCCAGACTAGAGAGGGCTGGAACCGAAGAGAAAAAATCTGGCGGGGCTGAGCTCGCCGCGCGGAAGGAGCCGGAAAGCGAGTCGCGCCAGCCCGGGAGTTGCCGCTCACTGGGTCTGCCCGAGGCGCGGCGGCGGCGGCGGCGGCGGCGGCGGCCGCGGGGGCGAAGGGCGGAGGGCGGAGGGCGGTGGGTGCTTGGTGGGTGTGTGTCTGTGGCGGAGCAGGGCAGAGGCTGCGCGCGGGAGGCGAGGCGGGGCGCTCTGGGGCGCCGCTCTCCGGGGCGCCGCTCCCCCGCCCCGCAGCTCGCCTGCCCGGCGCGCACACACGGCTGAGGCCACCCCAGCCTCCCGCTCCGCCTCCTCCCGCGCTCCGCGCACCCGCGGGCTGGAGCGGCCGCCGCCTTCTCTTCCTCCTCCTCCTCCCCCTCCTCCTCCTCGGCGCTCGCGGCTCTCGAGGTGGCCGGCGGGGTGGGGTGGCTGGGCTGTGCCAGCCGGCGGGGCACCGCTGGGGACGCCGGGGCTCGGCCTCGCGGCGCCGGAGCTGTGCGCTCAGCTAGGGACAGCGCCCGGGTGCCCAGGGCGCGGCCGGGGCGCTGGCGGGCGGACACCGCCCACACCTCGGCGAGGCGCCTCCCTCATTTCCCGCCCGCCCGCCCGCCGCTCCTGCTGCCCCGGGCCCGGCTCCTCCACACCCACCTGCTTCTCTCAGCAGCTCCCACCCGGCTGCACTGGGCTGGAGGGACGCAGCGCCCGCGGCTGCCGCGCACCGGAGGCTGGGAAAGCCCCGGGACGCCCCGCTGCGACACGCTTTGGCAGGTTCGCGGGATTCCCTTGGCCCTTGTGCTTCCAGCTGCAGGGCTGTCCTCCCTCCCGCCCCCAGCACGACCCTGACCCTGGGCTGGCCGCTTGACCCCGGGGAACTGGGGCGAAGACAGATGGCTCCTGAGTGATGGTGCCAGGATTATTTTCCTGGAGAAAGAGCTGCGGAGATAACTAGGAGTGCAGATAAGATCTGACTTTCCTCCGAGCACCTCCAGCTCAGCTCGCTCGGGGGCAGTCCCTAGCCCTGAGTGACCCCGCTTTCCTGGGTTTGAGGGTAAAGCCGGGTCGGTGGCAGCCTTAACTCTTGTTTCCCACGGGGGCGCTCTTCATACCCTGCTTTCTTTCCTTTTCCTATCTACTTACCAGCTGGAAAACTATGCCAAGTTCCTTCTTGGCGAGGCAGCTGGGTGGACACTCAGACCCCACTTTCAGGGCGCGGTAAAGACAATGAACTTGAATAATATCGCTGGCCCTACAAATTCCTGACCCTTGTGCTCCTTCACAGGCACGAAATAGAGACAGCCAGCACAGCTGCAGGCGCTTTCAGGAAAACAAAGTAGCTTAAAACACCTTTTAGAAAACAACGCAGGCCATGACAATCTATTTAAAGCAGGGACTCCTGAGTTTCTATCGGCAAGAAAGATGGCTGTTGAAGAAGGTCGAGGTACACTGTTTTAAATATACTCCATGTCATCTTTGCCTTAGTTTTAGCCCTCGTGGGCCCTGGAATGCGCTGTCCTCTCTGATTCTCTGCACCTTGACTTCCCACCTTCCTTTGGGGAGGTGGCCTTACTTTGTACTGAGGGTTTTTGGTTTTGGGGCGTTTTTTTGTGCGTTGTTGTTGTTTTGAGATGTCAGACGTTAGACGGGATATTTAGCATAGAGGTTGGCCCTTCTGATACTGTCGCCCTCCAGCAAGAAACTGCCCTGCCTTTTGCTCTTCTTGGGGCTTCTCAATTATGAACACTAGGAAGAGGACACCCAGATTCCCAAACTCTTATCCCCAACTCTGGCCTGATCCCAAGCTCCAGCTCCACAGTTCAGAGCCTCGCAGACAGTCCATTCCCTCCCCTCCAGCCTTTCCACCCTCCCACACGGTTTAAATACTTTCTGCCGATTGCTTTTCCCGACGCAAAACGCTGACCGTATCATTTCCCTATTCACAAATATTCCCTGGTTTTCCATTTCCTACCAAACAGCGTCTGCACACCTGTGTGCCATTGCATGTGATTATCTGCTCCAGGTCTTAGGTCCAAATCATTGCAGTCCTGGAAGAGTCACTTCAAACTCCGCCTTTTCCATGACTTCTCCCCTTTGGCGTCCATCGCATAATGTCTCAGAAATCTTTTAAAGACATATATCACCTTCCACTCTTATACTATGTATTTACTTTCTGTGTACATTTCTTAACATTTTAAATTCTAGGTTCCTCTAGGAACAATTCCATGTCCCTTTATTGTTTGCATTCTTTATGTCTAACCCAAAGTCACACCTGAGAGATACCTATTCATCTAACCAAGATTTATTTTGTAGTTTTTGTCATTCAATATTTGTTAATTGAATGAAATTTACAAAATATTTTTAGGCTAGAAAGACTTCTTCAAATTCATTTCGAGTGTGACTAACTTAAGCTTGCATGACTTTTCATAAACTTAGGGGTGCTGAAAATTTCCTTACTTTGCTAGCTCTGTATCAACATTACTAATCACCTCGCTAAGAATTTAATAATTTGACAAATATTTGTTTCAGTTTTTACCTTAAATTTCCATTAGATTTTAGAAATTTGAATCTTTTTGCCTGCTATCTAAGTGGTCATTATCAAGAGAATAAATTATCTATTGGGTAAAATACAATTCTGCTATCTCCATTTCTGGGAAACAGGGTGCTAGGAATAAGTTATCCATCAACTTTGAGCCCTGTATGTGAGCATGCAATGACAAAAAACAATCCGGGTGGGGGAGGAGTCTAATTTTGCTTCCTAAATGACTCATAGTCCAAATGGAGTATAGAGAATCACCCCTTGTATACAAGTTGTTTGGAATAGCAGAGATCTCCATATGCACAGCTTGAATTCCGGATGGCTGCAGATACTGTTCTGTTGATTATCATCGTGTGGCTCCACTTCCTTAGTAAATTTGGGTAATTTGGGGTTTTGTTCAGTTGTTTGCCAAAGAAAAAATTAAAATGATCTAGCTGAAAAGTCAGACATGTTTTCACATTGCTCCCTTTAAGTTTTTTTGTTTATCTTTACTGACATTTATGGAACTGTTACTTTTGCTTATATTTCAATTTCTCAGAATTAGCTTGAGATATGACTAAATTATATTACAGTACAGGAGAGACATGTCTGTTTGGGATGTCAAAATGCTTTCTTCATAATGCTTAGTAAAATAAATAAGTATAATATAAATTTAACCTGAAATAACCTTATGCATATCATTAGATACAATTTAGATGAAAAATGTATTTCCTCATATATCATATGCTGGTGTATAAAAATATATGTATAGGCACACAATACCAAACATAATAGATTCTTGTTATTTTTTGATTGAATAAAGTATTTGAGCAAAACCAATAAAAAAAAGATATACCTGCACCAACATGTTTATCGCAGCACAATTCACAATTGAAAAGATATGGAGCCAGCCTAAGTGCCCATAAACCAATCAGTGGATAAAGAAAATGTGCTGTAAATACAACATGGAATACTACTCAGCCATAAAAAAGAATGAAATACTGTCTTTTGCAGCAACCTGGATGGAGCTGGAAGCCATTATTCTAAGTGAATTAACTCAGTAATGGAAAACAAAATACCATATGTTCTAACTTATAAGTGGGAGCTAAGCTATGGGTACACAAAGACATCCAAAATGGAATAATGGACATTGGAGACTCAGAAGGCAGAAGGGTAAGAGGAAGTAAGGGATAGAAAACTACTCATTGGGTACAATGTGCACTACTCCGGTGATGGCTGTACTAAAATCTCGACTTTACCGCTGTGCAATTCATCCATGTAACCAAAAACCACTTACACTTCTAAAGCTATTAAAGTAAAAAAATTTAATTACAAAAATTTAAAAAGTAAAAATGATGTGACCCCCATTAAAGGGGGAAACATATAAACATATATGTAAATGTGTTTGTGAGTACGTGGTATATTCTAGAAGGATGTATATTAAAAAGCTCTCTCTGAGTTGAGAGGCAGGTTTTGTTTTATTTGTTATAAACTGGTTATACAAAAAAGGGTTGGTATTAATCTTCAAAGATCAGAACCATCAGAGTCATAATCATCAGAACCATCAGAATCATAAACCACTTATATACACAGACTGGGACTGTACTTTTTAAATTTATTTTTTATAAGAGCAAATATTACGATGGTACTTATTGTCATACAAGAAAGTGACCACCAAAGGGTACATAGAGTTTATCACATTGTTAAATCTAATATGCCTTATTTTCTTCTTCTAAATAAAAATATAGGAAAACTTGGGCAGTTTTAAGCAACTCACAGAATCTTAGCAGCCACTGAAATCTTACACTAGCACATTGCTGTGAAGGCTTGAAAAATGACCTGTCTGTTCATTGAAGAGATAAGTACTATCTCATTGATTCTTCCTTAATTAGTTGAGACTTGGCTGTCCTTTGAAGATTTAAAGTAAGAGTTAAGCTCTAGACTGACTGTATTTGTATTTTTTTAACAGTTCTTATTCTGAGTATGAACTTTCTGAAAGATGCCGGATGCTTAAACACATGTTACTGCCATGTAATATCATGACTATAAGTATTGTGTTTGAATCCACACTTAGACCAATTTGCAGATATCAATAGTGTCTAAGTAGCCTTGTTTGTTCTTAGGAATCCATGAAGCTTAGGGTAAGGGGTTTTTGGGGTCAGTGAAATGGAAATTTTAAAAATATGCCACTTAGGATCTGAAATTTAGCTACGTTTTTCCACGATGTAGTGGAACAAGGATTGGATTCTTAGTCAGACTCAAGTCCCATCTCTCTTATGTAATTGTGCTGTGTAGTCAAAGATAAATAAAAAGCTTTATTACATGTCAGGCACTGGGCTAAATTCTTTATAGGTATTGGCTAATTTAATCCTTAAAATAGTTATTTAAAGTAGATAATATTGCTCTTCTCCCAGTTAATAAAGGAGGTGACTGAACTAGAGAGAATTTTTAACTAGGGATCATACTTATATGAATTGGAATTTGATCTAAGGCACTATGACCTTAAAATTTTAGTCTATATTACTCCTACTGCACCCCACATTGATAACACCTTTCTGCCTGTCTCATTAAATTGTCTCGAGTTCATGTAGGAAACTATTATATAAAATATTATATAGATTATATTTTATTAATATAAATATTAATTCATATTATTGATAGATTCATATTAATATATTTCTATATTAATAATATAATAGTAACATATGAATATACTTATACTAATATATTTGTATTTATATAATTATTATATATTTTTCATTTTTAGGTATAAATGTGAGTGTTGCTGAACACAATCTAAGTAAAGAAAATAATTTGTTGTTGGTCATAAAGGGCAATGGAGGTAGATTATGTGTGTTTGTTCTCCCAGCAGGCAGACTGGTGCTAATCCACCCACAGTGATCACTAGTTGTCTAATTACTTTTGTCTGTAGATTTGATCTGAGATGGCTGGGCACGTTGGGGATGAAGGATGTTGCCCTGGACTATGATGAAGGGTTTCAGGCTTACACAAGGAAGATATCTATGTGGATCATAATCCACCCAGAAGTACTAAACACTTCAAGATTTTGAACATACCACCAGCACAGTGGAGCAAAAAGCTCTGGGGCTCTTAGAAAAAGCAAATTTAGGGCCAGGCGTGGTGGCTCACACCTGTAATCCCAGCACTTTGGGAGGCTGAGGCGGGCGGATCAGGAGGTCAAGAGTTCAAGACCAGCCTGGCCAACATATTGAAACCCCTTCTCTAAAAAAAATACAAAAATTAGCCAGGCATGGTGGTGGGCACCTATAGTCCCAGCTACTTGGGAGGCTTAGGCAGGAGAATCACTTGAACCCAGGAGGCAGAGGCTGCAATGAGCTGAGATTGCACCACTGCACTCCAGCCTGGGTGACACAGCAGACTGTCTCAAAAAACAAAACAAAAAAATAAAATAAAGAAAGAAAGAAGGAAGGAAGGAAAGAAAGAAAGAAAACAAAAAAGCAAATTTAAAGCACTTCCTATGTTCAGAACAAGAGGAAATGGAATCATCAACAGTTGAGAAGGTGTAACCTGTCACAAGTGAAAGAGGTGCTTTGCAAATACACGGGCACTATTCCCAGCTCCAGACCTCACATCATTATAAACAAAAAGTAGATATAATGACAGAATATGTCTGTATTGGCCAGGCAAGGACCTTGCCTGTCAAAAGCCATAGAAAGCAAGATTAATGCAGGAGAGAAACCCTATGAATATAATCAGTGTGAGAAATAAAAAAAAAAAAAGTAAGATTAAATTAGCTACTCTCAGTCTTTTCTGATAAATTTCCAAGTGGACACAAAGCTCAACAAATCAATTGAGTTTAAATTGCAGCAACCAATCCCAATAGTGCTTTTGTTCCCTACTGGGAATAAAGCATGAGCTGAGAATACATTTAACAGAAACATACTTTCAAAGGGGTCATCAATTGTAAGAATGATGAAAAAGTTATGTGGCTACATTTTTTTGGTTTTCATTGTAGTTGATACTCTTGTACCTTGAAAATCTTCTTTGCAGTATCAAATAGAAATATTGATAATTCCTAGGATCTATAGCCTGACAATGATCATTTCCCAGAACTAATTAAAGTTATGTTTTGATGTTTTGTTCTAAATAAAATATGTTTTGGTAACAAGTAGAAAGTCAGAGTGTTTTATAAGCATCGTAACATTGTATATTCAATAAAATTATATTAAGAACTTAACACAATGATTATAAAAGAACTAGTATTAAAGATAAATAAATGTGAAAATTGATAAACACATGTAAGAAGGTATATGAACTCAAACATTGTACTTAAAATACACTACAAAGACAAAAGAATTACTATTTTTTCAATAATGCCACCCTGCAGGTTGCTTAATTACTACTAACAAATGGCCAGTTTATGGACTTGAATACATATACTAATTATTGCACTCATATCCAATATTTGACTTCATATATTACATATGTATAATTTATGTAAAATATTATCAAGGTGCATTTTAGGTGTTTGGTTCTGTTTAACCATCTATTTCCAGTCAATTAAAAAAATGAAGACTTGTTTCAACAAACAAAGGTATATATTTTAGAACAAAGAGCAAGTGATTTTGACTGAAATTTAAAATACAAAAATGGAAAAGGAGAATCAAACATGGAAATTTATCTTGCTAAATGAGTCTAATCAGCACAAAAGCAATCTAATTTGACTTTCTGCCCCTGCTTTCAAATAAGTTCCCAAACTACCCCAGGAATTGATCCATTCATCTGGCACTTTGTTGATGATATTGGTTTCATAAAAGAAGCAAATCTACATGAGATTTAAGTTAACCATGACTCGTCTTATCATATTTCTTTCTACCACAGAAGAGAGTGAGTATAATAGAAAACTAACCTCTCCTGAGAACAGCAACAAAAATAAAAAACACATTTCTGTTATGATTAATGCTAATTGGATTAGGGGGATGAAATCTCACTTGCATTAGAGAATTTCTCTTATTCCTTCTTTCTGTACTTATTCTCACCACCAAAACTAGACCTTGATATGATAACCGGAGGTGTACATTACTACTATCAGGTGACGTTCCTAGCTATAGTGCCCAGAGAAAAATGTGTCAATCTTTTATATTGCTTTAAAATTACTGAATGCAATAGTCATGACAACTCCATTTGACAACAGTTGATGCAAAAGAAATCTAGTATAATCTCATCACATAATCTAAGTTACATTAATTTAAAATATTTCTATTGTATTCCTATGACAAACCTCTGAGGTTCAGCATTTTGCACAACATTCATTTAAAAATCTGAAGGGTGTAATATAGGATATTATGAAATAATTGTCTGAAGAATAATGTGTTTCTATATAATACTTAAAATGAAATTTACCCATTAAGAACTATAAGCTCAAGAGAGTTCCCAGGCATAAGACTTTTGATACAGTGCCAGGTTATTGGCTTATGTAATTTTCTATATTGCTTATGGCAATTACCAATAGTTATAGAACTAGAAACTAATGCAGAAAAAAGTTAATGAAAAAGTATAGTGGATATATTGAATTAGTTAAATAGAAAATGCTGAGGAAGGAAGAAACACTTTCCTGTCTCTTTACAAACTCTCCAGTTTATTCCCTGGAGCGTTAGATTTGAGTGCCCATAGACAATATTATTGTTTGGCTTTCAGAGCTATAAAATACTCCTGGCATCTCCATTTGAAAAATGTGGCTGCTGACATTTAAATGACTCTGTTAAGATTTGACCTGGAAAATTACAGTTGACGCTCTATACTTTATTACCAGAAGAATGCAGCCACATTCAAAGGAGTTGGAAAAAAGTAACACAAACAATTAAAGAGGAAAATAGGAAGAGGGACATTAAAACTGTACTATCAGAACAAATGATGATGAAACTGAGAGATATAAATCCTATGTCCAAAGAATGATGATGTAAGTATGAAGATAACATGGAGATTATATTCAATGGTTTAAAATGCATACAATAAAACATAAGATTAAAGAGAATTAAACTTTCTATTTACAAAACTATGCATTTTACAACATACAAAAAATTACAAAATACAAAGTATTGTTTTTTAGTTGTCAAGTATAGCAAGCCCCCCTTAGAAGAAAACAAAATGAAACAAAATAAAAAATACTTAGACTTACAGAGGGTAACTGCTCATGGTCAAGAGTTACTTTTCTCATACTCTCAAAGAAAATCCCCAAAACTCCCCAAAATGCTGTTTATTAGAACCGTTTTTCCCTGATAATCCTCATGAACGTAATGAGCAACTAAGATGTGATGCTTTCCTTGATTACTTATATAATAAGGCACATTAGATAATATATCTTGGAGCCTCTTTTATGTTGAAAATGTATAGTTATATCAATTCTATAAGCATTAACATTGCTAAATACTTGGACTACCTATTACTATATCCTGTCATTACTTATGTATTTAGAGAATTAAAATTCTAAGTCATGTCAAAATGAAAATTTACTTAGCTATCCAATAGTAAATGATTTCGGCAAAAGTACTGCATTTTTTTACTAAAGAAATTTGTGGATTTAGCAAAGTTTTTAGTCTTCCTATTTGACACTCCTTCCTTTTTTTCTTCATATGATCATACTTGATGGACAATTTTATAGCTACCAAAGTTAGAGTTGCAGTTTTAGTAGCTAAGAAATACACACTCGATTCTACCACAAGTTGGGTTACTCCTTGGAAAGTTTCATGGAAACAGTGAAATGAGGAAAGCCAGGTAAGTGTTGAGTGTGTCCTCCTCTCTGATGTCCCTGCGTTTTTCTCCGTTGGGAACCATTGTTACCCCTAGATTTTCATCTATATGAGACAACTTCCAAAGACATATTTTCGAACCCTCGAACAATTTTCTAACAACTAGTGTTACATTTCCAACTGTCTTTTGGAGCCTTCCACCGGGATATTTTGCCATGATCTCAAATTAATGAGGAAACAGAGATACAGAAATCCTGAGAGATCTGGAGATATAAAGCCCATCATAAATAGCTAGGTATAGAAATCATTGTAAACAGCACTTCCTCTTTATCACCATGCCTACCCATGACATCACCATCTCCCAGTACCGAAGCTTTGGCAATCATCTTAACTCATCGCCTGCTCCTCCCCACATTGTTACTTACCAAGTCTTAATCTTTATTTCACAATGTCTTCTAATCTAGGCTTGCACATGCACGCACACACACACACGCATACACTCTGCCTCATACCCACAGTTCCCTCCAATGGAAATTTCCTTCCCATCTCACCTTCCAAAATCTTTGCTGGTTGGTTTAGGAACATTGCAGCTGAATTTAAGCATTGATTCTCTGTTGCCTATAGGATAAATCCCCAATCTGTTAACCTGGGGTTCAAAGGTTTCCATGATTTGACTCTACTCCCATGTTACCACCCTCATTCCCAACACATATCCTGTAGTCATTATCCGTCAAAGAGATGTGAACTTTCTCAGTTCCATACGTTCAAGTGCACCACGTTCTTATCCTGGAATTACTCTTTGTTTCCTTCTTCACCAATCAGAATTCTGAAAATTTCCGCTTAAATCTTATTTACACCCTGAAGCCTTTCTTGGATACTTTAGGTAGAAGAAAGTCTCCTAAACTACAACCCATTATCTGCTACTCATTTATTCTAGAAAATTGTAACATTTAGAATAGACATATTTTTTCCATCATATATTAGATTAGATTTACAATGTATGTATTAAATACTGTCTCATAATTACTTTTCATAGAGAATTTCAAAGGCCATCTGTTTCTTTAATTAGGTGATTAGTATTTAATTAAAAACCACTAGCTTTGAAGTCATAACCATCTATATGGCTCAATAAAAACTTGAAACATTACCAGAGAATGTGGAAGTTATTTAGCTTCTCAAAGCCTTGGGATATTGGTTGTGACTGGCTGGGATTACAGGTGTGAGCCACCCTGCCTGGCCTATTTTTTTTTAATTTTATATATTAGTAATTTACATATGCATTTATTTTTAATTTTTAATTGATAAATAATTTTACCTATTCATGGAATACACAGCGATGTTTCAATATATATAATGCACAGTGATCAGCTCCAGGTAATTAGCATATCTATTAACATAGCATAACCAGAGAATGGAGAAGTTATCTAGCTTCTCAAAGCCTTGGGATATTGGTTGTAAGAAAGAAGAAGATATATCCGTCTTGAAACTTTATTTTAAAGGTTAATTAAAATAACATATGTAAAAGAAAATGTATATATACATAATGGAATATTATTCGGCCATTAAAAATTGTAATTTGTAGTAACATGGATGGAACTCAGTGTCATTATGTTAAGTGAAATAAGCCAGACACAGAAAGACAACTATCACATGTTCTCACTCATACGTAGGAGTTTTAAAAAGTTGATCTCATGGAGGCACAGTGTAGAACCAATGTTACAAAAGGCTGGGAAGGGTGGGCTGTGAGATAAAGGGAGGTTAATTAATGAGTACAAACACACAGATAGAAGGAATAACCTCACCTTCAATTGGGCAATAGTCAATTATTGACTACAGTTAACTATTGGCCAATAGTTAACTATAGTCAGGTGACTACAGTTAACTATTGATTTGAAATGTCCCCAACACAAAGATATGATCAGTGTTTGAAGTGATGGTTATCCTAAATACCCCAGTTTGATAATTATGCATTGTATGCATGTATCACAATATCACGTCTGTGTAAGTATGTATTATTATGTATCGATTTAAAATAACACATGTAAAGATGTCAATCCTGGCAGGCACTCAATAAACATGAATTCTTCTCTTTGTGCTTTCTCAGTAGCTGACTTACAGTGGGGACTTGGTCAAAATCAACTGATGACCCCAATTTTTTTAACAATTTAAATTTTTATCATTTCTTAGGAAAAAAGTAGCTCAGTGTCAGTAGAGCCAAAGCACATATAGAGATTAGAGAGTAACAGAATTGACAGCGAAGTTTGGAACAAGACTGTGGAAACCCTTGATTGTCAAGCTATAGACTATTTTACTCACTCTGAAATCAGACGTGTTGAAACACTTGAATCAGGAGTCATATGGTCGGTTCCCTCTTTTAAATTTGTCCTCATTATTATATATGGAAAGCAACCAGAGTAGGTATTTTGCTAGATACTTGCAAAAGCACGAAAGTGGTTTCAGAAGACGGGGGTAAGGTTCCAGCTTTGATGATGAATAGCTGTGCAACCCTAGGCAAATTCCTTTACCTCACTGAGCCTCTGTTTTCTCATCTATAAAATATGAATAATAATTCCCTTTTCATGGAATTTATTTGAGGATTAAGTGAGATTAAGTTTGTAAAATACTATTCATAAGATGCAAAGTACTACATGAATGTAAACTATTAAGAATGCCCTATGTGTCCTGTTTTAGAGATTATAGTATTATTAGAATTAGATTTGGTGAAATACATCAGAGGATTTGTAAATCTTCACAAAAAAATTAAGATACAGGTCTATGTTTACGGTGGGGTGGGAGTTTAAGAATAACGTGATGATGGACTTAACTTCCATTTCAGAGGAGGGCCACAGCTACAAAGAAAATAACAGTACCAAAAGCAGTGGTCCCTGTAAGATGGGCTTATTCAATTGCTATTTGTCCTTATCTTCTTTTTCTGATCCCAGTGCTGCCAGATTACAAAAGCAGGCTAAAATCCCATAAAAAAATAATATAATTTGACTGTTTACTAAATGTATAAGACAACATTGACTACTGGAAAAAGTAATAGCATTACATCAAGTTAAACTAAATCCAGTAGGCAGAAAATTCAATAGAATGTTGCAAAACAAAAGCATGCGTCTTGCTTTGAGCCCTAAAGACAAAAGAGGGAATGGTGGTGATGGTCTCCATGTGGAAACATTACCTTGAGCTTCTGCACTCAGGTATGAGAACGGCTCACTGCAGCACCATAGTGGACTGTGTTGCTATGATGCTGGATATAAAGGCAATTAGGCCCCAAACCTTGTATGGCCTTAAGGAGTACAGATAATTCAATTCAAATTCTGCAATCAGCCATCTGAAGTTGCTCACAAATTGTAAACAGAATTAAGGAGCAAGTAATAATCATTAATATTATTTATGTTTCTTGATATCATTTAGGAGGCATTCGTCATTGACTTTCTGGTTGCAGAAAAGATTATATTTATTTATCCAGTAATAATAGGTAACATAAAAGTAGTATTAGTTTATGGATATGTGGGTTGTAATGTCTGTTACGTACATAAAATATTTAGAGGACAACTCAAATATGTAAATGTTATTAGTTACTGAAAATGAACTCAGAGCATAAGCACATAGAAAAAGTTTACTCAAAAGTATAGCTCTTACTGATATAATTATTTCCGGTTTGTATTTCAGCCTTCAAGCTTGGTAGTCTTCTCATTTAAAGGAAGAAAATGAAAAATTGAAACATATCATTTTAATTAAAATTCCAGGATCAAAAGATATTGAGCAGTCTCCCTTGATAAAATCAGTCCCAACAGTGCTTTTGTCTTTACAGTTAATGATTAGTTTCATGGTTTTCCATGCTATTTTTTA
Source organism: Cacajao melanocephalus (assembly GCA_963573385.1). Taxonomy (NCBI): domain Eukaryota; kingdom Metazoa; phylum Chordata; class Mammalia; order Primates; family Pitheciidae; genus Cacajao; species Cacajao melanocephalus. Next base: position 33,767 of record CAUYLG010036623.1, on the reverse strand, counting down.
ATACAAGGATCTATAGTCCTTAATTAGGAGGCAGGACTTCACTATTTCTAAGTTGCAACATGGAATAACAAGAAAAATGTATCCACATAAGATTAAAACTTCTTATTGGAAGGGGTATGGAAAATCTTGTCCTAATTGGATGTATATGGCCAATTGGTTGCAGAGATCTAAAACTTGTGGGGATGACTTATTTTTAAACACACCAAACAATTTATATATATATATATTTTTTGAGACGGGGTCTCACATAGTCATCCGGGCTGGAGTGCAGTGGCACGATGTCAGTTCACTGCAACCTCTGCTTCCAGGTTCAAGCAATTCCCCTGCCTCAGCCTCCTGAGTAGCTGGGATTATAGGCACCTGCCACCATGTCTGGCTAATTTTTTGTATTTTTAGTAGAGACAAGGTTTCTCTATGTTGGCCAGTCTGGTCTTGAACATCTGACCTCCTGATCCACCTGTCTCGGCCTCCCAAAGTGCTGGGATTACAGGCATGAGCCACCTTGCCTGTCCTATTTTTAAATATTTTATTAATAATTTATATGTGTATTTATTTTTAATATTTAATTGACAAATAATTTTACATATTCATGGGATATACAGTGATTTTTTGATATATATAATGCACAGTAATCAGCTCCAGGTAATTAGCATATCCATCATCTCAAACATTTATCATTCCTTTGTGTTATGAGGATATCCAGTATCCTCATTCTAGCTATTTCAAACTCTAAAATATATTATTGTTAATTATAGTCATCCTACAGTGGTACTGAACAGAGGACCCCAAACCCCTGGTCCCATTCTGGGTTGGTTGGGAATTGTGACCTGTTAGGAATTGGGCCGCACAGCAGGAGGTAAGCTGCAGGCATGAGAGCATTATAGCCTGAGCTCTGCCTCCTGTGAGACCAGTGGTGGCATTAGATTTTCATAGAAGCATGAATCCTATTGTGAACTGGGCATGTGAGAGATCTAAGTGTGTGCTTATGAGAAGCAAACTAAAGCCTCATCATCTGAGGTGGAACAGTTTCATTCCAAAACCACCCCTACCCTCTGCCCCTGTCTGTGGAAAAATTGTCTTCCATGAAACTGGTCCCAGATGCCAAAAAGGCTGGGGACCACTAGTATAGAACTTTTGCCTTTTATCTAGATGCAATTTTGTACCTTTTAATAAATCTCACTCTATCTCTCCCTTCCCCTACCATTCCTAGCCTCTGTTCTATTTTGTACTTTTATGAATTCAACATTTTTTAGCTTTCATATATGAGTGAGAACATGTGGCATTTAACTTTATGTTCCTGGCTTATTTCACTTAACATAACATCCTCCAGTTCCATCCATGTTGCCCTCAATGACAAAATTTCATTCTTTTTAATGGCTGAATAGTATTCCATTATGTATATATACCACATTTTCTTTATTCATTCATCTGTTGTTGGACACCTGGGATGATTTCATATTTTGGCTATTGTGAGCAGTGCTACAATAAACATGGGGGTGTAGAGTTCTCTTTTCTCCTAATCTTTGCCAGCATTTGTTATTCTTCGTCTTTTTGATGATAGCCATCCTAACTGGCTTATTGTGGTTTTGATTTGTGTTTCCCTGATGATTAGTGATGCTGAACATTTTTACATATATTTTTTGGCCATTTGTGTGTCTTCTTTGAGAAATGTCTGTTTAGATAATTTGCCCACTTTTTAATTGGAATATATATATATATATATGTATTCCTACAATGCATGTATATATATATATATATATATATATATATATATATATATTGGAATATATATATATATATATATATAATTGGAATATATATATATATATATTCCTACTATATATATGTATTTGCAATTGAGTTGTTTGAGTAATTGTATACTTGTATACCCTGGATAACAATCTTCTGTCAGATAAATACTTTATAAATGTTTTCTTCCATTCTATGGGTTGTCTTTTCACTCTCTTGTTTTCTTTGCTGTGCAGAGATTTTTAGTTTGATAAATCTCATTTGTTTATTTTTGCTTTTGTTGCCTGTGATTTTGAGGTCTTACTCATAATTTTTTTTCTTAGACCAATGTCCTGGAGTGTTTCTCTTATATTTTCTTGCAGTGTTTTTATTGGTCTGGGTCTTACATTCAGGTCTTTGACCTACTTTAAGTTGATTTTTGTATAGGGAGAAGTGGCAGTCTAGTTTCATTTGTCTGTTCATGGATATGCAGTTTTCCCAGCACCATTTATTAAAGAGACTGTCTCTTCCTCAATGAGTGTTCTTGGCACCTTTGTCAAAAATCAGTTGACTGTAGATATGTGGATTTATTTCTAGGTTCTCTATTCTGTTAGGTTTTTTTTTTTAACAGGTAAAGTAACCATAAGTTAAGTCTGAAGCTGTATCCTTTGTTGAAAATATAAGGGTAAAGGTCACTGAATTTCTCAGGTCTTCAGTAGCTAGGTCTTACTTTAAGAAAACACATTACATTCCTAAGAACTTTCAAGATTAAAATGAGAAACCAGGATGTCTTCACTTTTTTCACAAGAAAAGTCTTAGATTTATGAGTAAAAACTATTTTCAACCTAGAATTTGACACTTTGCTGAACTATCAATAAAGTCTAAGGAAAATTAAAGAGATTTTTAGACTTTTAAGGACTCAGAATGTTTTCTTCTCTCTCATCATTTTAAAAACATATTCTAAATAGCTTATCTTATTTTTACATATTCTTAAAAATTTTTATTGTGGTAAAATATACATAACAAAATTTACCATTTTAGTAATTTTAAGAGTGTGATTATGCAGCATTAAATACATTTCCATTATTATGCAACCATCTCCTATCCATCCTAGAATTTTGTATTATGCCAAACAGAAACTTTGTATCCATTAAACAATAACTACCCATTACTCCCTCCCTGCAGCCCTGGTAGCCCCTATTCTACTTTCAGTCTCTATGAATTTCACTATTCTAGATACCTGGTATCAGTGGAATCTTACAATATTTGACCTTCTGTGTTTCACTTATTTCAATTAGCGTAATATTTTGAAAGTCTATCCATGTTGTAATATGTATCAAAATTTCATTCCTTTTGTTGCATTTATAATATTCCATTGTATGTATATGCGGCATTTTGTTTATCCGTTTATCTATCAATGGACATTTAGTGTGTTTCTACTTTCGGTTACTGTGAATAAGGCTTATATAAACATTGGTGTGAAAATATCTGCTATAGCCTCTGCTTTAAATTCTTTTGAATGTATACCCATAAATGGAATTGCTGGATCGTATGGTAATTCTATGTTTCATTTTTTGAGGAACTTCCATACTATTTTCCACAGCAGCTGCACTACTTTGCCTTCCCACTAGCAATGCACAAATGTTCCAGTTTCTCCTCATCCTCCCCAACACATATTAGTGTCTGTTTTTTTTTTTTTAAATAATATTATGTTGGTTCAAAAGTAATTGTGTTTTTTGCCATTACTTTTTTTTTATACTTTAAATTCTGGGATACACATGCAGAATGTACAGGTTTGTTACATAGGTATGCATATGCCATGGTGGTTTCCTGGAAAAGTAATATCACATTGTGGTTTTGATTTGCATTTTGGTTGTTTTTTTTTTGTTTGTTTATGAGTCGTAGGGGTTTTTATATTTTCTGGATATTAATCCCTTATCAGCAAATGATTCATAAATATCTTCTCCTATTCTATAGGTTGCCTTTCCAATATCTTGACTTTTGTCCTTCAACACTAAAGTTTTTCATTTTGATGAAATTTAACTATTTTTTCCTTTTGTTGTCTGTGCTTTTGATGTCTTACCTAAAGAATTATTGCCAAATCCAATGCCATGACAATTTCCTCTATTTTTTCTTCTAAGAATTTTATAGTTTTAGCTCTTACATTTAAGGCATTGATATGTTCAGTTAATTTTTATATATAGTATAAGTTAAGGATCCAACTTAATTCTTTAGCATGTTGATGTCCACTTTTCCTAGCACCATTTGTTGAAAAGACTATCCTTTCCTCATTGAATGGTCTTGAGTACCTTGTCAAAAATAATTTGACTATATATGCGAGGGTTTATTTCTGGGCTCCATATTATATTCCATTGGTCTATATATCTATATTTATGATGCTCATGATTTCTCAAAAAGTTACTTAAGGAGGTGTTCCAACCAAACCAAGGAAGAAGACAAGATAGTCTTTGGGAAACAGAAGTATCAAACCAGAATAACGACATATACAATCCCCAAATTATAGTTTTGCTGAAGCCCGAAGAATAACCAGTCCAAATTAAAGCGAGGGGTGAGAGGTTTTCCAATATTAGTCTTATGGACAGAAGGGGATTCAATTAATTAGATAGAGTGAGTTTTGATAAACTTGAGAATATGGTAAAGACATGTGGTGGAACAGAGAAAAAAATGGTCCATTTCAACCTGACTATAGAAATGTTTCCTTTGAGTAGCACAGCAATTGTGACATTAGATCTGTAGAAGAAGAAATATAATTTCTTTTTTCTTTTTTGAGATGGAGTCTCACTCTGTTGCCCAGGCTGGAGTGCAGCAGCACAATCTCGGCTCACTGCAACCTCTGCCTCCCATGTTCGAGTGACTCTCCTGCCTGAGCCTCCCAAGTAGCTGAGAAGAAATGTAACTTTATCACACAACTTGGCTCTGCAGAAAACAAAATTTACATGTTCATAGTACTATAAACTTTGAATTTTTCATTATACCTTCAATTTTAAAAAGTAACCCATAGACAAATCAGGAACTTACTGTATTACAAAAAAGAATGATAGGGTTATCTACCTCAACAATGTAAAAGATAAGGAATTGGAAGATGGTATTGGAGTTGAAGGAATGAAGAAAAAGCTGGTGCATCTATATCCTGATCATTTGCAATGCAGGGAAGTCAATAACTGTCTATGGTTATTGGGCTAGAAAGTGGAGGTTTATGCAAGTTGTTTTAAATTGTATAGGAATCCAATGAAAGAAATATGAATAGTGGTAAAAGAACATGGAGGTGATAAATACAGGTGGAGTGAGGAGGTACAGGTGAGATCAACCCTCACCTATCATAGTAGGAAGTCAATAGACACTAAAAAAAACTTGTAAAACCACAAACAACAATAAGCAATAACCCTTAATGAGCAAGTTGGAAGATTGTTGCTGCACTCCAAAAGCACTAAAAACAAACATTTTTAAAGGGTTGTCTCTAAAGAGCAAGGAATTGGGTTGGAAAGAGGAACCAGCAAGCTTCTTTTCATTACAAGCCCTTCTATTTGATTTTCCAGCCACGTGTATATCTTGTTTTGATAGTGTAAGATAAAATATAAAATTTCATGCCAAATAAGAAAAGGAAATATAAGATCAGATAAGAATTTCTAAGTCAGTATAATCTGAGGCAATGATTTGATTATAAAACTATATTTAGCTCGCTAAGGAGTCAGTGATGTATCTCATTAAATAGTGATGGCTCCATCTGCATTTTACTGTTAGTCCCAAATCATATAAGTACTTGATGAAGACAGTGTTCAAGCTAAAGGGGTCAAAGAAGGGCTACAAAAGATTCATCTTCAAGCATCTCTCAAATGAAAATATAAATCTCTGAGTTAAAAGCTTTCCTTTAAAAATTTAATTCATAAATAGCTTACTTGTGAAGGTGCATAATGTACTAAGATTATGTCTGAGTCTATAAACAGACTCATTGATCCAGAACTCAAGGATCTGAGTTCTTAACATATCCTGAAAAACACACCTGAATCAGGATATAAACCACAAAGTTCTTAAAAGACATAAAGTTCATGTTTCAGTATTTTACCGAGAGATTCTCATCTGCCTCCTGTAAGATATATTAATAGCTATTGATATTAATATATACACACCATCCTAAAATTTTCTTTTTAGCTGATACCTATGTGCAGAGTTTATTAAAAACTGGGAGAGAAAGGGAGTGGAATAGGAGATTGTTGACTACATCAAGTGACAACTAAAAGCAGGGGAAACAATATCAAAAAACAAAAAAATGAAAAACAATAAAGCAGGCACAAGAGTTTTAGAAAATAGGAACTGGAGGACATTTAGTTTGCCTGGACATTTAGTTCACACTACACACCAGAAAGCCCAGAGAGCTGGTGTAGCTTCAACATTGCTTTAACTAATGACACATCGCTCCCTGTATTTTGAGGACGCTCACAACTAGATTTCTAACTCGAATGATTCTTCCTTGCCCCAGACACATTACTCAACTGTCTGCTGAATATCTCCAATTGGATATTCTCCAGGGTCTTCAAATTCTTCATCCTCACTTCTCTTTGGAAGTGGCAACATCTCCTCCTGATTTCCTACGTCAGTGGTCCGATTTCTGAGCACTAATTTAAACGTTCTACCTACATGGTTTTGTTCACACTGTTTTCTCAACTTGCTTTGCCTTATTCTCTTGCGTAGATCTCCAGCTGTGGAGAGACCGCTGAAGCACTCCAAAGGAACTAGAAGCAAGTACCTACTCATCTGCAGGATCCAGCAGCGGAAGCATCACGTGCTGCGTTAAGTTTCCCACGCTGTCCTGGGTTCCCAAAAGCAGCTCATTGCGCTGGGGTTAGACAGACATTTCTCCCAGTGCCTGTAACACTTTTGTCACTCAAATTAGCATATCTCCCTCTCTTGCACTCTTTGAGGGTACAATCTGTAGCTTAATTGCCTTTGACTGCTCAGAATCTAACTTAGTCTCAGGAGCACAGTAACTGTTCCATAAATTTACTGAATAAATGAGTGAGTTACATAGCAGATAACACATTGATTTTGATAAGAGAAAAAAAAATACTAACAGGAAATTCTCAGAGGAGAAAACACAAATGTTTAGTAAACATAGGAAAGACACTCAAATTTACAAGTTTCAGGAAAATGAAACACACACACACACACAACGCCAAAAAAGCAAAAACAAAACAAAAAAAACCACAATGATTTAACATGTCAAAGATGGAAAAGATTGATGACTTCGAGTGTTGGCCAGGATGTGTGGAATACTACAGAATTAGTAGGAAAATAAAATGTTACAACTGTTATTGCAAGCAATTGATAAGTCATGAAAACGTAAAATGCACATACTCTTTGACCTAGAAACTTCTGGAAATTTATACGGCAGAAGTAAAAGATTAATATACAAGTTTATTTGTTACAGAATTGTTTTCGTAGCAGTTTCTCCCTAAACAAACAAAACAAGATGACAAAAAAAAAAAAACACTTCTGGAAGATGAAACCCTTATCAAAAGAATAATCAATATAAAATTATGACATATCTATATTGTGGAAAAATACAAAGAATGAAGTAGATCTAGGTACAATGATACAGTTTGAAATATTTGTATATCTTCTTATACAAGCAAAAGAGAAGAAATCTGGAAAGATAAAATTTTCAGAGGAGAGAAGCCTTGTTTTGCTTTGTATACTTATAAAGAATTTAAATTGTTTTGAAAATATTTTAAAACAAATTACTGTTTAATATGTGGAAAATACAGAAAATATGACACTTGTCTACCCATCACTTAAGTATATAAAATGGCAATATTTTGACATATTTGCCTCAGCTCTCTTTTTCAAAAAGGAGTAAAGTGTCACACAGATAAAGTCATTTCACCCACATCCCTGTTCCCATTTCCTCCTCCCACTCTCCCCAGAGGTAACCACTGTCTTAATGTGAGGATGAATTCTTCCTGTGCTTGATTCTATAATTTGCATGTGCACATGTATTTATTCATAAACAATAGAGATCTCTTTTTGTGTGTTTATATAATTGGTATCATTTTAACCTGTCATTCTGATACTTGTTTTTTTGTGCTTAAGGTTCCTTTTCAGCATTATCAATGTTGATGTTATTAATTCATATTTATTGCCTAAAGTGTTCTATTGTATAATTTTACCACAATTTATTCATTCTGCTATGAATGGAGATGAATGATGCATGTTGTTATCTATACCTTCTCATGTGCACATGCCAGGGTTTCTCCAGTTAGGTAGCTAGAACTGGAATTGTAGGATCACAGACCATTTCTTTTGGAAAGTCTTATTTATTCTGCATCTTTTTGCCACTTGACTGGTTTAGTATTACAACTCTTTTCTTATTTATTTAGTAATTATTTTTATATTTTTAACCCGCATATTTAACTCTAAAGAACTAATATAATCAATAGGCCTGACTTCATTTTGAATAATAAGAGCAACTTGGAACACTTGAATTTACATTACCACTTTTCTCTTCCTATCTTCCATGCTGTGGCTGTGAAGTATTTTAATTTTACCTTCTTTTCACATGATTTCACCCTAAATTAGCCTTTCTTCTTGTTGTTTTTACAATGTTTATTTAGCTTTATGCAGATGTTTTTCAATTCCTTCATTCACTCCTGTTTCTTACATCCTCCTCCTTCCTTCCATGTTCAATTTACTTATTCCTAAAGCATATCCATTCATATTTTTTAAAAAACATTTACCTTAAAATGTATTTATTTTTGTCTAATTTTTTTCATGTTATATATCTTCCATAATATGAAATATATAAGACAAATATATATAAAATATGTATTATATATATATATTGTTATATTATTATATTTATATATTATATGTAAATATATACTGTTATTTAAATATGTATTATATAAAAAACAAATATTTATATATATATTTGTCTAACTCTTAATTGAGAGTTTAGCTACTTTTATAATTCAAGATGATGGCCATTTTTTCTTGGCAGTTTGAATATGTCTCTCTGTTTTCAGTCCTACAGAAACAGCTATCAGGATAAATGTTTCTTTGTTGCAGTCTACCTTTTATCTCTGGAAGATTTTTAACAATTTTCTTATCATTATCAATGTTTCATACTTTTACTACGATTTTTTTCAGGTGTGAATTTGTTTTTATTTGTCCTAAGTGGCTCTTTGTTCTTTAATCTGAGGATTTGTCTTACATAAATTCTGAAATATTTTAAATTCATTTTTTATTTTACTTTAAGTTCTGGGATACATGTGCTAAACGTGCAGGTTTGTTACATAGATATTCATGTGCCATGGTGGTTTGCTGCACCTATCCACCTGTCATCTAAGTTTTAAGCTCTGTACATACTAGGTATTTGTCCTAATGCTCTAAATTCTGAAAATTTATCCGTTATGATTTCACTTAGTAGTCCTACTCTTTGTACATTCTCCTTGATTATTTCTTGTCTCTTAAGACATGTTTCATATTTTCATCTATTTTTCTTGTGCGGCATTTTACTAAATTTCCTCACATTGATATTCTAGCTTGTGAATTCTTTCTTCTACTCTGTCTCACCTGAAGCCTAATTTATTCACTGAGTTGTAAATTTCAAATAATTAAATTTTTATTTCTAAATATTCTTTTTATTAGTTAAGAAATATCTTATTTTTTATAATGTCCTGTTTTTGCTATGTTTCTATTTTTTTAAAAGAATCAACATTCTATATATAACTACTTTTGAGACATTTCATATACACTAAGATTCTCAAAGTCCAACTTCACAGTTTATTTATGTTGACTCTTACATATAAGGTGGATCATTTCCTTGTGCATTTTATAATTTTGGAAGGTGAGGTTATCATTAATGAAGATTGCTTTTTATGGAAAACCATGTATACTTTGGCTTGAATTCTGCTGCCTTATGGTTGTGCGTTTGTTTGTGATTGGTGATTCAAGTGTTTGCTAAGATCAAGGCTACTTTTTGACATATGTTTTTTTGTTGTGGTGGTTCCCTTACTTTGCATTTGGTAAAATTCACTGGTGCATGGCTCAGATTTTTGTTTATTTTCTTCTTCATTTACAGCTTCTTATCACTTCCCTAGGTAGAGGTGTTGGCAGAGAAAGTTTTTTAAGCTTCCTTTTTTTAAGGAGGCAGCCCTGTCAGAGCTCAGTTTTTCAGGAGCCAGCCCTCTCAGAGCTGCAGGTGTCTCGGGTCCAGCGACACACCTAGAGCAGATGGGCCCCAAAGACACAATTTCTATCCTGGAACCGTGATTTAAACCCCAGCTCCTGTACCCTAGAGCTTATCTGTGATTCCATACCCCTCCAGGATGCCATAACTTCAGCTCATGAGCTCACAGCTCTGCTGCTAGGTTCTCCTTCTGTTTTTAGCACCAGGGATTTCTCTTCTCTTTCTTTCAAATCAGAAGTGTACTTTTTTTTCCATTTTGTTTATATTGTATTCCTTATTTCTTTGAATTTACAATAAAATTTTTCTTATTAGTTTAGCCTACAATAGTGCCAAAATCAAGAGGCTCCTTATAGTTTGATTGTTACAAAACAGTCGTAAGATTTGTAAATTCAAGAAATGTATATAAAAGCAAGCTTAATAAAATAGGAATATTTGATATAGAATAATATCTCTTCAAAATTAATACAATTTCAAAGTTGTTGAACCTTAAAATGTGGGAATTTTCCAGAATTCTCTCTGGAAGAATTTGTTAGTCACGAAATGTACTCCGACAGGGTTGTGGATATCCTACCATTTTCTATCTGTCTACTTCAGAAATTTACATGCAGTCATCCCTCAGTATCCACAAGGCATTGTTTCCAGGACCCCTATAGATATCCAAACCCATGGATGCTCAAGGCCATTATATAATATGACTTAGCTTACAGTTTGCATATAATCTTTGTAGATCCTTGCATACTTTCAGTCTTCTATGGATTATACCTAATACAGTATAAATGTTATGCAAATAGTTGTGTTGTAGTTTTAGGTGTGCTATTTTTTATTGTTGTATTGCTGTTTTTATTGGTTTTGTTTTGAATGTTTGTTACCAGCAGTTGGTTGAATTCATGAATGTCGAACCCACTGGTATGAAGTGCCAACTATACATGACTTTATGATATGTATGTATTATCTAGATCAAAATACATGCCAGGACTTATTTTATGATAGAGATAGTATCCTAACTCAGTGAGGAAAGGTTTATTCAGTAGTGGTGATAATATAACTATTTACCTTTTTGTGAAAAAAAGATAAGCTCTTGAGAAAACAAATTTCAGATACATTAAAGGCTTAAGTGTGTTGAGGTTTTTTTAAACCTAAAAACTATTGCGGCATATCTTTATGAAATCAGAATAGAGAAGGTTTTGCAAAACCAGAAGTATCTAGAATATATAAAGAATACCTACAGATCAATAAGAAAAAGACAAAAAGAGTATCAAAATGGGGAAAGAATATGGACAGACATTTCTGAGGACTGAAAACCCTAATGGCTAGTAAGCACATTAAAAATTGTTTTTATCTTCTGACATGTAAATTTTTAAGTAAAAAATTTGGTTCTCATTAACACCTGGTCAAAATGAAGAAAATTGGAACCAAGTATTCATTCTTAAGTGCCATTGTGGACTGCCAATAGCAATGATAATAAGCATTGATGTACTATTATTATTGCCATTTGGAGAGTGTTAAGAAAATTAAAATAATCATCAAATATTTGTATTACATGTAAATGAATTCTATTCAATTCTACAAACATTTCCAAAGAGGCATCCATATGGTAGGTACTGATGAAGGTACTGGTGGAGTGAAGGAACCCTTCAGAAAAGAACAACATATGGTATAGAGTGAGTGCTGACTGCGTGTCAAGTATTTTTCTGGGCATTAAGGAAATGAACTTGAAAAGGATCCATTCTAAGATCTTAGGTTGTGATAGGACAGACAGACAAGAAGCAAGCAGAGAGAGACACACAGTCGGAGTCAGATAAGTATTAAAATGCTTGTATAAGCAAAGGGAAGAGAGGGAGTACTTTTCGCTGTGAAGAACAGGGAAGGCTTCAAAGAGCTGATATTTGATCTGGGCCTTGAATACAGGCAGAAATTGAATAGCAGAGAGAGGTAAAGAGTGTTTTGGGCCAAGAGAACGGCATACACTGAGGCACAGACGCATAAAAGTGCACACCGTTCTTAGAGAATTCTCAGTATCCCATTACATTACCTAATAATATCCTATTACCACTTAGCAACATTAGTTCTTGATAAACCATAAACATACATGATTAATGGAGGTTGTACTTTGGAAACACAATGACATTTACAACACCTGCGCTATTTCCAGTGTGGGACAAACAGTGCAGAAGTGAGGTACTAATAGCATCCTTGGAGAATTAACATCTTAAAACAACAGACACAGAGATTATGCCAGAAGAAGCAATGGCATAATTAGGTTTTGTGACCTCTTGGATCTAATGGAACAAATCACTTCATTTTTCACTTGAGATTAGCCCAGTGGCTAAACTATGTTTTTAAAATGTCATACTATTTATCACAATCTTCTAAGTAGATGACCCCAAACACTGTATAATCTCTTCCAAGGTTATATGAATCTAAGGAATTATTTGCTTTTTAAATGCTAAAAGAGCTATTTCCAAATTTTTATTCAATTTTGTTTGCTTGGATTTACCATGCTTAACAGATAGTTTTGTCCTATTTTCATGAAGGTAGCCTTCATCCCTCTGTAATGATGTTATGCCCACATGTTCTTTTTGCTTCATGGTTGTCATCACTGCAAATAGTTTTCCCAATATATCGCAGAGGTACCCATCAGCAATCTAAAACTAGAGCCGCATACTATAAATACTGAGAGTTCTTTACAAAATCAACTATGATCAAAAATAATTTTGGTGAAGATGCCATCATTAATGTTACCTTTACTACAAAATACTGAGCTTAATTCTAGAAAATACCATAGCATGGGGCCTAAAGTCTTATTTAATAATAATGCTAGTACCAAAATGTTATCTATTGAATTAGAGTAAAAAAACTAACTGTAAGGCATAAAATAAATGAATTCAGAACACAGAAAATTCCTTTTGTGAATAAGAAGTCGTAAAAGGAAAAGTATAAGAACTGAGAGATTGATAAATATTACATGCATGTATACACATCCTATATAAAAATATAGAGCTTGCTGGATTATATTTGGGGACTGAATATATCTTTTTGTTGACATCAAGGATTGCTCTTGGATGGGAGGGTTTGCTGTTGCACCTGACTGTTGATGGGGCTTTGAGTTCCATCTGTCTATGCCTTCGGTGAGAGCCATGATGGAACCTGCTGTAATGTATTATGCTGGTGCTCTGCTCAGTGCCCCTCACAGTCTTTTGCCATCCTCTGACTTCAGTGCTCTTCATTCCTACTGGATTTTTCCTGCAGTTTTCTTCAAGAACCACCATGAGGCTATTCAAATTGATTCATATAGACAGCTGAGAGATGGAGGTACCCAGGGATTGACCTATCCTTCTCCCAACCTGCAGCAACCCAATGACTGATAGAGAAATAGGAATGACCAGCTTACTTTCTCAAGATGTAAAAAACTCTGTGCTGTTATTTATACTACCTACCTGTCTGCAAGATAAGGCCAAGGCTGAGGATTCACCTGAATCACACTTTACTTGCCAGTTGGGCCCCTTGAACATGGCAGATCCCATCATGCTAGAAGGATCTGTTGGAAGATTAAAATGCCACACAGAATCTCTGTCAAGCCACAATAAAGCAAACAAAAACAAAAACAAACAAACAAACAAAAAAAAACAGGAAAAGAGACGTATCCCAGCAGATATCAGCATAACTATAAACCTATAGTCATTAAAGAATGCAGGATTTATGCAAAGGTATACAAAAATTGATGAAAACAATAAATGATTTTTTAGCTATGTGCCCTGTATTGATCAAAGTAATAGCCTGTACTGATCAATAGTAAAGCATTAACTCAATTCTCAAAACAGCAATATAAAATACATACTAATCATATAGGGAGCTCAAATGTCTTTCCTTTCTGGAACCGAATGAATGAATCAGAAACAGACCCAAGTGTATGTGCTTTCTTGGTGTATGATACAAATGTGTATGATACGTCAGTAGGCAAAGACTGGACTATTTGATAAATAGTGTTGCACACATGGCTTTCCACATGGGTAAAAATGAAATTAGTTCCTGACCTCATACTATATACATTAACCTCATATCATATACATAAAGCTCATACCATATATATAAATTCTAAAAAAATAGAGAAAATTATTAAAATAATATATAGCAGAATATACTCATGACTATATTGTTCAGGATCTGGGCAGGAAAAAAGCAATAACTGAAGAGAGTTAAATGAATGGACTAGTTATAAAGTTGTGGAGATGATTAAGGGAAACTGACTTAAGATGGTGTAGCTTTCTGGGACTGGCAAGAAGAAACAGCCCTTATTGTTTCAATCTCTAAGCTTAAAGGGGAAGGGGAAGGGAATTGTCAGATAAAATGTGGAGACCTCCAGTTGCAGAAAAAGGGCTGCTCAATAGAAGCCATGATCTTAGACAGAGGAATGCAACATTTCCAAAATTTCACAATCAGTAATACAAATACCTCAATTTTCTCTCTTCCCGTCCCTTGATCTCCTACAGATATCTCCCAGTGATCAAACCCAAGAGGAAGCTAGAGGTCAAGGGAGCCCAACTGATGGATTCTGTAGAGGTTGGATTTACAAAGCACAGAACAGAATGTAGAAGAGTGGTAGGTGGATCTGGGATGACAAACAGTGAATATACAACACAATGACTGAGTGTGAAGCATGAACATAAAAAAATTCCATTTTTATTTTAGATTCAAGGAGTACATGTGCAGATTTGTGATAAGGGTATATTGCATGATGCTGAAGTCTGGGGTATGATTGAGGTATGCTGAAGTAGTGAGCATGGCAGCAATAGATGGTTTTTCAACCCCTATCCCCCTCTCTCCCTTTCCTCTCTTATAGTTCCCAGTGTCTATTGTTCCCATTTTTATGTCCATGTGTACCCAATGTTTAGCTCCCACTTATAAGTGAGAACATGTGGTTTTGGTTTTTTGTTTCTATGTTAATTCACTCAGGATAACGGCCTCCAACTGTACCCACGTCACTGCAAGAGATATGATTTCTTTCTTTTTAGTGGTTGTGTAGCTTTTCATGGTGTATATGTACCACATTTTCTTTATCCAATCCTCCATTCACAGACATGTCAATGGGTGGGTCCCATGTATTGCTATTGTGAATAGTGTTTGATAAACGTAAGAGTGCATATATCTTTTTTGATAGAGTGACTTATTTTCTTTTGGGTATATACACTGTAATGGGATTTCTGTGTTGAATGGTAGTTCTAATTTTTTTTTTTTTTTTTTTTTTTGAGATGGAGTTTCGCTCTTGTTGCCTAGGCTGGAGTGCAATGGAACGATCTTGGCTCACAACAACCTCTGCTTCCCAGGTTCAAGCGATTCTCCTGCCTCAGCCTCCCAAGTAGCTGGCATTACAGGCATGCACCACCACCCTCAGCTAATTTTGTATTTTTAGTAGAGACAGGGTTTCTCTATGTTGGTCAGGCTAGTCTCGAACTCCGGATCTCAAGTGATCCACCCGCCTCAGCCTCCCAAAGGGCTGGGATTACAGGCGTGAGCCACTGCACTGGCGATAGTTCTAACTTTAGTTCTTTGAGAAATCTCCAAACTGCTTTTCACAGTGGCTGAACTAATTTACATTCTCACCAACAGTGTATAAGCGTTCCCCTTCTTCCACAGCCTCGCCAGCATCTGTTGTTTTTTCACTGTTTAGTAATAACCATTCTGACTGTTTCGATATGGTATCTCACTGTGGCTTCAATTTACATTTCTCTGACGATATAAATCAAATCAAAGTGCTGTTGAGCATTTTTTCATACGTTTGTTGGTTGCATGTATGTATTCATTTGAGAAGTGTCTGTTCATGTTTTTTGCCTACTTTTGAATAAGAATTTATTAGTTCTTTTCTTGTTGATTTCAGTTCCTGCTAGATTCTGGATACTAGGCCTTTGTCAGATGCATACTTTGCTAATATTTTCTCCCATTCTGTAGGTTGTCAGATTACTCTGTTGATGGTTTCTTTTGCTGTGCAGAAACTCTTTAGTTTAATTAGACCCCTCTTGTCAATTTTTGTTTTTGTTGCAATTGCTTTTGAGGACTTGGTTATAATTTTTTTTTTCCAAGGCCAATGTCCAGAAGCATGTATCCTGGGTTTTCTTCTCGGACTTTTTAAGTTTTTAATCCATCTTAAGTAATTTTGTTCTATGATGAGAGGTAGGGGAGCAGTTTCATACTCTGTGTATGAATAGCCAATTATCAAGAAAGGACTTTTGGATAAGATCTGTAAGAGCTCAATTCTTAGAGGAAAAGATTGATGAATTTGACAATAATCAAATGTAAAACTTGTATGATAATGTAGTGTAAAAGGCAAGCAGCAGTCTGGGCACAGGCCTGTAATCCTAGTACTTTGGGAGACTGAAGCAGGAGGGTTGCTTGAGCCCAGGAGTTTGAGACCAGCCTGGGCAATGTGGCAAAACCCTTTCTCTACCAATAATAATAATAATAATTAGCAAGGCATGGTGGCATGAACCTGTTGCCCCAGTTACTTGGGGGGGTTGAGGTGAGAGGATTGGTTTAGCCTGAGAGATCAAGGCTGCAGTGAGCTGTGATCATGCTACTGCACTCCAGCCTGGGCAACAGAGCAAGACTGTCAGAAAAAGAAAAAAAAGGCAAACATTAGATATTCAAAAGAAGATATTTGAAATATAAATCAAAATTCACATCCAGAATATATAGGTATGTATAGCTGTGTGTCTAGATATATGTATGTGTGTGTGTGTGTGTGTGTGTATATATATATATGTATGTATGCATATGTATGTATTGCCTACCAAAGCATATGAGGAGAACAACTCACCCACTGCTGTGGTAATGCAAATTTGTACAACCATTACAGGGAGAGTAACTGGGCAAAATCAAGTGAAGTTAAAATTGTGCATACCTTCTGATCTAGCAATTTCACTTCTAAAAATATTGTCCAGATAAATTCTTGCAAATGTGCTCCAGGAAGTCATATTTTAAGAATATCCACTATAGTGTTTTTTGGAATATGAGAGAAAAAATTTAAAAGAACTAAATATTATTCAGAAGGAATAAAAAATTGTGGTCTAGTCATATTGTGAAATTTTAGATTGCAGTTACAATTCTTGAACAGTGCACTAATTTTTGACAGTATAAATAGATCAAAATACTAGATTGAATAAAAAATGAATTGAAGGGTTTTTTTTTTTTGAGACAAGTCCCAGTGGGGTGCAGTGGTGTGAGATGCCCAACTGCAGCTTCTACCCCTTGGGCTCAAGTGATCCTCCCACCTCAGCCTCCCAAGTAGCTGAGACTATAGGCATGCACCACCATGTCTGGCTAATTTTTTATTTTTATTTTATTTTTTGTAGAGATGGGATCTTCCTATGTTGCCTAGGTTAGTCTTGAACTCCTGGGCTCAAGCGATCTTCCCACCTTGGCCTCACAAAGTGTGAGGAATACAGGAGTGAACCACCATGCTTGGCCTTGCAGAGATCTTTAGTAAAGTACGACAGTATTCATGTAAAATTTTAAAAACACAAAAGAAATATAATGCCCATGTATATTTAAGAAAAATATAAAATATCAACTTGAAGAATGTGTGTCACATCTTTAAAAGTGGTTGACTCTAGGGATTGGTCTGCGGAAGGAGAATTAAAAGTACTTTAATTTTATTTAAAACATTTTATTTACCATGTGCAAAAAATTAAAGACAGATATACTAAGATGTTAATAGTCAGTGCCTCTGAAGAATGGTATTTGGGGCAGAATTTGTGCTACTCTCTATTTTTCTCTATTTGTCAATTTTTCTATTATAAAATGACCAAGTACTATTTTTATAATTCTCCCCCACCCCCGCTTTTTTTTAACCATTCACATTACTAGAAACAATCATGTAATCCTTCATTTTAGAAGGAAAACTGTGTAGCAGTCAGCATGGGATATAAGAAAAGCCTTGTCGTCTATGCTTGACACTCTTCTCCCGTCAGGTGAAGGTCACAGTGCACTTGAGATGCTAACAGTTTACAATGCTCTGACCTCAGCAGTGCATATGATTCTTTCATTATTTTGCACTCGGCAAATTGAGATAGCTGTACCTAAAGCCATGGTTTCCATTGCATTTTTTCCAAGGTCACATCCTGGTTAATGAAATATATGGGTGAATCCCAAATGATCGTGTATGTACTTAATGCATGCATTCTGTTTTTAAGCATACTCAAAAATAAGGCTTTTTAGAAACTCTTCCTAAGTTTGTTTTGCTCAGATTTTTTTCTTCTCTCAAAGTCTACCCATGTTCCCACAATTAAACCTCTTAAATCAGTTTCTCTGTTTCCACATGCCTCCCACCTTCTCCATCATTTTTTAAGTCAATCAAGCCAAAAGGGAGCATGTCACAATGTGGGGAGCGTGGGATTTGATATGGGAAGTCATGAGTCTGAGTTCAGGCTCTGCTTCTTATTACTTGTATGACTTTAAGCAAATGATTGTCTTTCTGGGCCTCAGTTTATCTCTAAGTTGGAGATTATATTAATTGGACCTCAGGTGAGTAACCTCATCAGAAAAATCAGTTTATAGATGTCAGTGTGATTTGTAAACTATAAAATGCCAAAGTCTGGGCTTGTCAGCTTAGTTGGGCTAGGGGGGTTACTCCAGTATATCTAAGGAGTGACAAGGGAGAAGGGCCTGGCCATATTCTTGACAATCAATGAGCCAAAAGATTTGTACCTAGCTGTCCCTGGAAACAAAGTATTAATTTCCCTGTGAAAATACGCTGCTACGTAGATGATCAGTGACCACATAAATCCTAGGCAGAAAGAGGAGATGGATGGAATTGATGCCCATTTTTTATAGCTTTACTTCCTTCTGTTCTCAAGATTTTTAACCCATTATTCCATGCATTCAGTTGTGTACTGCCAAAATCCAAACCAAATGGAAATACAGAAAAATTAATATTTATAAAATTAAATGAAATTTTTAAAAGCATTTTATTGTGTTCCAGGCACTGTTTGAACCACAGTGAACAACGGACAAAAACTCTTGCCCTTGTAGAGGGAAGCAGGCAACAAACAAAATAAACCAGTAAATGCTATAGACTATTAGAAAGTGACATGTATATAGAAAGTAACAAAGGCTGAGACATAATATAGGGTGGTGTGAAAGCCCATAGAATGTGCCTCACTCTCCTCCAGCTACACAGAGTGTATGTTAGTCTTCCATTGCTGCTGTAACAAGTTACCCCAAACCTTGCAGGTCAATACAACACATACTTATCATCTCATGGTTCCTGTAGGTCAGAAGCCTGGGCAGGCTTGGCTGGTTCTACTGCTTTGGATCTTACAGGGCTGAAATTAGGATCTTGATAGGCCTGGGCTCTTATCTGGAGGCTCTGTGGGAGAAATCACTTCTCAGCTCACTCAAGTCTTTGGCAGAAATCAATTGCCTGCAGATGCAGTACTGAACTCCTTGCTGACTGTCAGTTGGAGCTTCTCTTGGTTTCTAAAGGCCACCTGTATTCCTGCAATAGCACAGTAAGTCTTTCTCATACTTTGAATCTCTCTGACTTACCCTTCTGTCACACTCTGCCTTTAGTTGGAGAAAATTCTCCTTTGTCATGCGGTATAATATTTATAGGTTACAGGGATGAAGATGTGGACATCTTTGGGGGACATTCTGCCCATCAGGCAGTTCAAGGGCTCCAACTGCTGCACCTTGAAATCCATCATTGAGTTTGTGCTGAACCCATGTTTTCCATGGGTTGCTCAATGATGGAATGTGGCAGAAATACTAAGGCAGGCCCATTCCTGGGACACATGGGACTCGACTCACAGCTGAATTTGGCTTGAGGACTTCCTGAGAGCTTTGCAGAACCTTCCTTAGACAAAACAGCAGTCTACAATGCCTCCACCCAACCTTTCTTTCCTCTTTTCTTTCACTCGGGTGAGGTTGACATCACAGGAATTTCCCCTAATAAAATGCCTGTGAGTTTAATCCCATCTTGGCATCTGCCTCTTACAGGACCTGGATGAACAAAAGTGGTACCATCAGTGGCCCTAGGAAAAAAGGAGCAGCAAATGGGGGTTTGGGCCTGGTTCACCCATCACCCAGCAGCAGGTAGAGATAATGCTTTCCTGGCCAGTAGGTGGGACACCAGGTAGCGCCTCCATTGCTAAAGACTTCACTGGTGGTGACCTGTAGCCATGACCTGCTGGGAATGGGAATGTCAGAGCAGGTGTGATACTTATAGGGATATCAAGGGATCAGTGTCTACAAAGACATTAGAGTGGTAGTTATTGCTAAGTTGAATTTACATCTTACAGAAGAATAATGAACAAATTAGGCTATCAGCAAGTGTGACAGTCTCAGGCCTTGTTTTTGGCATTTAAGGAAGCTTTTATCTCCTGCTTGGCAGGGCAGACATAACTGAAGGTAGGCTGAAGACCAAATTGCTATAGTCACAGAGCTGTCTGGATGCCTAGCCTATACAGGTCTGCTATGCAAAGACCAGGGGATTCTGAAACATAGGGTGCAAATATCTTTATAGAGATCCTGAGAAGTTGACCTTATGACCCCCTTTTTGCTGCTCTGACTTTTATGTACTTAACACTTTTTTTTTCCTAAAACATTTTTAAGAGACATACTTTTTGAGAAAGTTATGTGTTGTGGTTGTTTACTGAAGATTCATTAAGCATCCATTTATTGAGTGTCCTCTATTGCTAAGAACTCTGCTGGAAGGTGGTAGGTAGGCCCTGGGGACACAGTAGTGAGAAAGGGAGCCTTAGTATAAATTTCACGGAGCTTACAGCCTAAAGGGAGAGACGAAATTTAAACAAGCAATCCAGAAATGAACAATATTAACAATTGTGACAAGAGTGTCCAAGGAAAAAAGAATAAAGATAAATAGAAGGGTCACATGGAGGAAACTACTTTAGATAGCGGTAAAATAAGCCCTCTCTATAGAAATGACATGAAGTTGAGAACAAAATAATAAGTGACACTTGGTTCAGTGAAAACTAGGAAAAAACCCTTCCAGGTAGAGGACAACAGTCTTCCCGTGTGTGGTGAGGTGACAAAAAGCCAGGTATCCTGGGGCAAAGAGAGAGGGTTAATGCATTGGAACTGCCTAGCTGTGTAGGGTACTTATACCCAAATCCCTTCCCTCTCTCCTTCCCCCAGGGTCAGCCTGATATAATTCTCTTAACCCATCTAGCTTTCTACTAATGTTCCCTTATAGGTATTTATCCTTATAAAATCCTTGCATGATTACCCCCATCTTGGTGTCTGCTTTTTGGAGGATCCATATGAACATAAACGGTAGAGGAAAGCCTCAGTGAGAAGGTGACATTAAATTCAATTGAGCCTAAAGCTGTCTTCTTACATATTTTAAGTTCAGCCTAAAGATTTCTCCATGCGCAGGGAACTGCAACCTAACTGAATGTGTAAACAAATTGTAACCTACTCTTGTGTCAATCACAGAGTATTGGCCAATCACAGGCAGCCAGCTGTTCAAATCATGTTCAAATAAGGCACATGTTAAACTGTAACCAACCCAGATGTTTCTGTACCTTATTTCCTTTAAGTCACTTCCCTTTTTCTGTCCATCAATGTGATCAGACCACGTGGCAGCCCCAGAGTCGTTCTGAACCTATTTTGGTTCTGGGGGCTGCCTGGTTCACGAATTGTTCTTCTCCTATTAAATTCTGTTAAGTCTAATTTGGCTATCATTTTTCTTTTAACATTGACATTTGAACTAAGACATGCAGGAGGTGAAGGGAGCTAGCCAGGAGGGTATTTGGAGAAAGAACATTCCAGGCAAGCAAATAGCAATAGCAAAAGCTTGGAGAGGAAGGAGTGTTCCCTGCTGTCCACAAAGAGAGCAGGTTCCATGGAGGAGTGAGTGGGTCAGGTTGTAGCAGGCAAGGCCAGAGAGGTAGGTAATGGGGACCTTCTACTCTGAATGAGAAGGAAGAAACTGCAGGCTTTTGGATGGAGAAACGGCATGACCTAACTTAAGTTGTTTTGTTTTGAGGCAAGAGTCTTGCTCTGTCACCCAGGCTGGAGTGCAGTGGTGCGATCTTGGCTCACTGCAACTTCTGCCTCCTGGGTTTAAGCGATTCTCCTTCCTCAGCCTTCTGAGTAGCTGGGATTACAGGCACCCACCACCAAGCACAGCTATTTTTTTTTTTTTAATATTTTTAGGAGAATGAGGTTTCACCATGTTGGACAGGCTGGTCTTGAATTCCTGACCTCAAGTGATCCGCCCACCTAGGTCTCCCAAAGTGCTGGGATTACAGGCATGAGATACCACCCCTGGCCTAACTTAAGTTTTAAAAGGATCTTTCCTGCAGCTATTTGAGAATTTGATTGTAGAAAGGCCCAAGGTGTAAACAGAAATACCAGTGAGAAGATTGTGAGATCCAGGTGAGAGATGATCAAAGTGGCCTAGCGTGGAAGTGATGAGAAGTGATCGGAATGTGGATGCATGCTTAGGGGAAAGACAACTGAATGTTTTGAAAGATTGGGTGTGAGATGTAAAAGGAAAAACAGTGACAAGAATGGAGATGCCACTCATGAAAATGGAGCCATGACCGGTTGCAAGAGGCTTGTGGAGTAGGTCAGGAGCTCGAGGCATGTTAGGTTTGAGCTGTTTATTCAGCATGTACATGGCGCTGTCAAGAGGCAGTTGGACGTATGAGTCTGGTGTTCAGAGGAGAAGTTTGCACTCAAGACATAAATTTGGGAGTTGTTGATGGTGAAATGGTATTCAAAGCAGTGAAACTGGATGAGCTCACTAGGGAGTGATTATGAATAGCAAAACTGTATAGTTAATAAAATCATATATAAGCAAGTGAATTCATATCACTCACAGCTGAATATCCATGTTCAAAAAGTACAAGAATGCCTGTATTTTTTTCTGTATATTTGAATTTCTGAGATGCAAATTCTAAACCTACTCATTCTACATCTCTGCCTATGAGCCAGAGGAATAATTTTTTACCTCTAGCTTTCCTTCTTGATTAATGAATTAAGAACCAAATATGTTACTGAGTAAAAAAGATTTTTTCTTTTTACATAGTAATTCTACCTGCAGAACTGAATCTTAATATTAAGGCTGGAGTCCAATTTGCTTATGAAGTTCATTTCTCCCTGTATTTTATACCTGAATTACACTTATCATTATTTTCAATTTTCTTTGACCTCTGCTGCATTAAGACTAAAATAAAATCTATTTTCTTTATTTTATATATTTAAAAATTATGCTAACTATTTTGAATCAGACAGTCTTCACTGAAATTCTTCGAAGGGCAATTTCACATGTATACTTCACACATATACTTCACAGGACAATTCAAAGGAAATGTTATTATTTCCATTTTTGGGGAAAAGATGTACTAAGTATAATCAGCCTGTACTGCAGGGAAGCCTTGCTGTAACATGGCCCAAGCTAAGAAGCACATCAGAGTCTCATCTCACTCATCTTCCCTCAGTTCCTTAAAAATATGTTAGGTAATTATTTAGTGCACAACCTTTATAGACTCATGAATGTTTTGGGCTGGAAGGAATCATTATGATCACTCTCTGGTGCCTCATTTTATAAATTATGTAAATGTTTAGGACATTTTCAAGTACTCGGCAATTCTTGCTTGTTTATCTTCTTTCCTCAAGTATTTGGGGCTAGGGCTGTTGCAACAAATTGCCACACATTTGGTAGTTCAAGATAACATAAATATCTGGAGGTCAGATGTCTGAAATTAAGGTGTTGGCAGGACCATGCTTCCTCCAAAGGCTCTAGGGAAGAACCCTTCCTTGCTCCTCCCAGCTTCTAGCTCCAGGTGTTTCTCAGTTCATGGCAGCATGGATTCCAATCTTCCTCTGTCTTCCCATGGCCTTCTTTCCTTGGTGCCTATGTCTCAAATATCCTGCTTTCTTCTAAGGACACAAATCACTGGATTTGGGGCCACCCTAAATCCAGAATAATCGCATCCTAAAATCCTTATCTTAATTATATCTTCCAAGACCCTGTTTCCAATTGAGGCTGCATTCACAAGTACTGGAAGTTAAGACTTGGACATATATTTTTGAGTGACACAACTTAATCCCTCCCTCCCTCTTTCCCTCCCTTCCTCCCTCCCTCCTTCCTTCCTTGGTTCCTCTCAATCAACACCTCACATCAGTCAGTTTTTTATCCTTTCATGTTCTACATTGATTCCAATCTGTCACTGACTCTTCAAGGTAGTTACACTTTCTCTTAAGAAAAAAAAAATCCATAAAGACCTAGGTCAGAAGAGTTAGTAGAAAAAGTAATAGTCCATACTTCTGTGACTTGTTCGGTCAGGCCATAGGTGTTATTCCATTATCTTCCTTTCCCACCATTTATTCTATTATATAATTTCTTCACCTTTGACCATTTAGGTCATTCTAGTCTGGTTTGCTTGTCTGAAGGAACACAAGCTTTTATCCCTAAGAAGTCTAAGCCTTTGGTAATTTTGCGTTTATCAGGCTACAATTGTGGCAATTGCCTGTTTGCTGTTATAATGAATATGGAAGCAACAAGAGATGTTTTGATGAATATGCTATGTTTCATAGTTCTTCCTGGTCCCATTATATAGCAACAACCTGAGGTCATCATGATTAGTAGGGTTGATTGCTCTGCCAGCATAAATGCTTTCTGGTCTGCCAGCAAGAGGATCTCAAAGTGAATGGCAGTAATCATAGCTTTAGGTTCAGTGGAACTGTTGCTGCATTTCCTAATGGCAGTGTCTCCCATCTCCGTTGGAACTGGAGCCTCTGTGTTATTCATTTAGTGCTGTATAATACGCCATCTCAAAACTCAGTAACCTCCAACAGTAAACATTTACTATTGTGCTCTCAGATCTATTGGGAAACCTCTGTTTTAAGTTGTGGGTCCTCGGATTGGCTGGGATGATTCTGCTCCATGTTTCCCTTACTCTTCTTAGGAAGGCAGATTACCTGGGTACGCTCTTCTTATGGTGGTGGCAGAAACATAGGAGAGCAAGGCCAGCTGCCCTAGCACATATCAAACCTTTGCTTGCATCATCTCTACTACCATATCACTGGCTAAAGCAAAGCACTTTTCTGAGCCCAAAGTCAAAGTATGAAAATTTATACTCCAAAAGGCCCAAGCATACCACGCTATCAAATTCAACATCAGTAGAGCAGAGAAGTATACTCTTCCCATGGACTTTGTGTATGTATGTTGGGGAAAGTTAATATTTACTGAAGAATACACTAATTTATACAACCTCCAGTGGGAGTGAGATATACAGCTTTTCAAAGTGGTACACTAGGATGATGGCAAGAGGCACCAATCCTACTTCCACACAATCATTCTTTGCTTCATGTATATGTTGCATCCTGGGAAACTTTACTCCAACCCTTCAAGGTGTAATACCTAAGTTGGTGCATTAGCTGAGCCTTTCATCAACTATTCCAATACCTGTTAGCCTGAGTGTGTTTGTGGTATATGTAAGAAAGAATGGATACAAGGGTCATGTGTCATTCAAGGCACCACTTTTGGCATAAAATGGGTTCCTTGGCCTAAAGCTATGAAGCTACATCGTAAGAGACCCCACGTCAGTAAACTAGGTCTCATAGAGCTCTTATTGTGATGCAGATAGAGACACGATGGACGGAAAGCATGCTACAACTGCTGACCTCTCCAGAATAATAGAGATCCATTGCAATTAACATACCATCAAGTGGCAGCCTGGTCCCTTGAGTTATGGTACCATACCAAGTGCCATTGATAAGCCAAGCTTCAGCAGTAGCATTGGTACGAGGGAGATTCTATCCGTAAATAAATTTTATTTCTACCACCATACCTTCTCTGTTCATGGACTTCTTGCATACTGGGATGGTTAAAGACAGAGTCTAGCTGATGTCCACTGGAAGAATCATCAAGTCCACTGGAATCATAAGTGCATTCTCTGTGAAGTAGAATCTCTGGTGGGCAATGACATGGGCACAGATCTTTCCAATTTGTTCCATTTCACATGTCCGTCCATATGTTACTAACCTCAAACCCCTTGCCTCTATTTTTCTAATATTTTAAACCTAACTTATTCAGGTTGCTATAATAAAATACCATAAACTAGGTGGCTCAGAAGCAACATAGATGTATTTCTCACAGTTCTCAAAGCTGGGAAGTCCAAGATCAAGGCACCAACAGATTCAGGGTCTGGTAAGGGCTCGTTTTCTGCTTTATAGTTGTCACCTTCTTACTGTGTCCTCACATGGGGGAAGGGGCCTTTATTATAAAGGCACTAATCCCATTCATGAGACCTCTATTTTCACAATCTAATCATCCCAGCCAAAGGCCCCATTTCCAAATGCCATCACAATGGGGATTGGGTTTATTTTATGAGGACACAGACATTCAGACCATAGCAAGACCCTTGACCAACCAGCCAAGCCATTGTTTATATTCTTATATCAGGCCAATTATTCCTTCATACAAGTTGATAATCTGGAATACTCACAGCTCTACCCACAGAGAGAATTTCCCCTCACCTCTAACTTTTAGGAACAACTATGAGTAGAACTGCAATTTAGGAGTGGCTCATTTTTGGCTTGCACCAACATATGGAGCCAATCCACCCCTAAGTCAGGCATAAGCATTTCCTGCCTAATTCTGGAAATTCTCACAAGGCCATAGGTAGGAAGTGACAATACAATAGCAATGGGTAAAATGAAAATCCTAGCCACATTTTCATATATTTCACTAACGTTGGCTGTAGCAGGCTGGGCTTGATCCCCCGTGTATCATTTCCACTGTATAAGAAATTGCTCTAGAACCTACAAACCATAAGAACTTGAGGATCTGGCAATCGCAATTCATGATGGGAAGCTCTTTGCATAGTCACTGATATTTTGTAATCAAGCTTTTAGTTCCTAGTGGGACCTGGGAGCATGCCAGAACTGAATTAATTTTTTTAATTAATAATTTTTTATTTTTCAGAGTAGTTTTAGGTTCAAAGTCAAACTGCTTGGAAAATACAGAGTATCTGCATATATTCCCTGCCCCTACATATGCACAACCTCTCCTACTATCAACATCCCACACCAGAGTGATACATTTATTCCAACTGATGGATCTACATTAACATATACTTATCACCCAAAGTCTGTAGTTTATAGAGTTTACTGTTGACACTGTACATTCTTTTGTTTTTTTAAAGTATAAAGGCATGTATCCACCATTTTAGTATCATACAAACCAATTTCACAGCCCTAAAAATCCTCTGTGCTCTGCCTGTTCATTCCTCCCTCCACTGAATAATACTCCATTATCTACATGTACCACAGTTTATTTATGCATTCACCTACTGATGGACATCTTGGTCACCTCCACGTTTTGGCAATTATGAGTAAAGTTGTTGCAAACCTTCATGTGTAGGTTTTTGTGTGGATATAAGTTTTCAGTTTATTTGGGTAAACACAAAGGATCATGATTGCTGGATTGTACGTAAGAGTATATTTAATTTTGTAAAAACTGTCAAACTATCTTCCAAAGTGGGTGCATCATTTTGCAATCCCACCAGCAATGAATGGTAGTTCTTGTTGCTCCACATCCTTGCCAGCATTTGATGTTGGCAGCGTTTTGGATTTTGACCATTTTGATAGGTGGGTAGTGGTATCTCATTTTTGTTTTAATTTGCAAGTCCCTAATGTCACACAATGTTGAACGTATTTTCATATTGTTAGTTGCCATGTCTATATCTTCTTTGATGAAGTGTATTTATAATTTAAAAATAAACAAAATAACAGACGTTGGTGAAGTTGTGGAAAAAAGAGAATGTTCGTTTACTGTTGATGGGATTGTAAAGTAGTTCAGTCCTTTAAGTATTTTGACCATTTTTAAACAGGCTGTTTGTTTAAAAAATTCTTTTATTTTTTAATTTGTATTTTATATTCAAGGAAATATGTGCATGTTTGTTATGATGGTATGTGCGTGTTGCTAAGGTTTAGGCATCTATTGATTCTGTCACCCACATAGTGAACATAATATCCAATAGGAAGTTTTTCAGCCTTTGTTCCTTCCCTTAATTCCTATTTTTGGAGGCTTCAGTGTCTGTTAGTCCCATTTTACACCCATGTGAACCCAATGATTAGCTCCTACTTATAAGTGAGAACATGTGGTATTTGGTTTCTGTTTCTGTGTTAATTTACTTAGAATGATAGCCTCCAGCTGCATCCACATTGCTGCAAAGGGCATGATTTTATTCTTTTTTATTGTTGCAGTGTTCCTGGTGTATATGTAGCATATTTTCTTTATCCAATCCATTAATGATGGAAACCTAGATTAATTCCTTGACTTTGCTATTGTGAATAGGGCTGTTGTGAACATGAGTGCATGTGCCTTTTTTTTTTTTTTTTTTTTTTTTTTTAGACAGGGTTTTGCTCTTGTTGCCCAGGCTGGAGTGCAATGGCGTACTGCAAATTCTTGGCTCACTGCAACCTCTGCCTCCTGGTTCAAGCAATTCTCCTGCCTCAGCTTCCCAAGTAGCAGGGATTACAGGTGCCCACCACCATGCCCGGCTAGTTTTGCATTTTTAGTAGAGATGGTGTTTCTCCATGTTGATCAGTCTGGTCTTGAACTCCCAACCTCAGGTGATCTGCCCGCCTTGACCTCCCAAAGTGCTGGGATTACAGGCATGAACCGCTGTGCCCAGCCTCGAGTGTATGTGTCTTTTTGTAGAATGATTTATATTATTTCACCTGCTTGCTTAGAGGTATTCTCGGGTATTTTCTTCTTTTTGTGGGTATTGTAAGTGAGATTGCATTCTTGATTTGACTCTCAGCTTCAATGTTAGCAGTATATAGAAATGCTATTGATTTTTATACATTCATTCTGTAACTTTCTTGAAACTTTACTGAAGTCATTCTGGCAGAGTCTTTAGGGTTTTCTATGTCTAGAATTATAGCATCAGTAAAGAGAGATAATTTAATTCCCTTTTTTTGAGTATAGACATCTCTTATTTCTTTATCTTGCCTGATTATTTTGGCTAGGACTTCCAGTACTATGCTGAATAGGAGTGGTGAGAGTGGACATCCTTGCCTTGCTTCAGTTCTTAGGGGAATGTTTCCAGCTTTTGCCTGTTCCATGTGAGGTTGACTGTGGGTTTGTCATAATCAGCTATTATTTTGAGGTACGTTTCTTTGATGCTTGGTTTGTTGAGGGCTTTTTATCATTAAGGGATGTTGGAATTTATAGAGGGCTTTTTCTGCATTTATTGAGATGCTTATGTGGTATTTGTTTTTAATTCTGTTTATGTGGTGAATCACATTTATTGATTTGTGTATGTTGAACCACCTTGCATCCCAGGAATAAAGCCTCCTTATTTGTGATGAATTAACTTTTTGAGAGCTACTGGATTTGTTTTGGTAGTATTTTGCTGAAGATTTTTACATCTATGTTCATCAGGAATATTGGCCTGAAGTCTCTGTATTTGTTGTGTCTTTGCCAGGTTTTGGCATCAGGATGATGCTGGTCTCAGGAAGAGTTAGGGAGGAATCCTTTCTTCTCAGTGTTTTGGAATGGTTTTAGTCAGATTGGTACCAGCTCTTCTTCATATGGCTGGTATGATTTGGCTCTGAATGCATATACTCCAGGGTATTTTTTGATTGCTAGTTATTATTATTATTATTATTACTGACTCAATTTAGTAACTCATTACTGATCTATTCAGGGTTTATGTTTCTTCCTGATTCAATTTTTGGAGGTTATATTTTCCCAGGAATTTATTCATTTCCTCTGGATTTTGTATGTATGAAGACGTTCATGGTAATCTCTGAGGATCTTTTGTATTTCTGTGGGATCGGTTATAATATCACCTTTATCATCTCTGATTGAGCTAATTTGTACCTTCTCCCTTTCATTTGTTACTTTTGCTAGTAGTCTATCAATCTTGTTTATCCTTTCAAAAATCAAACATTTTATATCATTGAATCTTTGTATGGTTGTATGGGTATGAATTTAATTTAGTTGTGCTCTGATTTTAATTATTTTCTTTCTTTTGCTAGCTTTGGAATTAATTTGATCTGGTTGTTCTCGTTCCTTTCGGTGGGATATTATTTTTGATATTTTCTCTCTTTTTGAAGTAGGCATTTAGCCCTATAAACTTTTGCCTTAACACTGTTTCACAGAGGTTTTAGTATTTGTGTCTCTATTTTCATTTGTTTCAAAGAATGTTTTGATTGCTTCCTTAATTTTGTTGTTTACACAAAATTCATTCAGGATCAAATTGTTTAGTTTTCATATACTTTTGTGGTTTTGAGAGTTATTTTTTGTATTGATTTCTATTTTTATTCCACTGTGATTTGAGAAGATGGTTGGTATGATTTTTATTTTTCTTTGAATTTATTAAAACTTGCTTTATAACTGAGCATGTGGTCAATCTTAGGGTATATTTCATATGCATATGAGAAGAATATATATTCTGTGGTTGTTGGGTGGAGTATTCTGTAGATATGTTTTAGCAGAATTTCTTTGTTAGTTTTCTGCCTTGATGATCTGTCTAATGCTGTTAATGGAATGGTGAATTCCCCCACTATTATTTTGTGGCTGTCTAAATCTTTTCCTAGTCCCAGAAGTAATTGTGTTATGAATCTGGGCTCTCCAGTGTTGGGTGCAAATATATTTAGGATAGTGAAGGCTTCTTCTTGAATTGAACTCTTTGTCATTATGCAATGCCCTTCTTTTTCCTTCTTCATTGTTGTTGGTTTAAAGCATGTTTTATCTGATATAAGAATAGTGCCCTTCACTCTTTTTTTTTTTTTTTTTTTGCAGGATAGGTTTTTCTCTATCCCTTTACTTTGAGCTTTTGGATGTCATCACATGTGAGATGGGTCTCTTGAAGGCAGCAGAGGATGAGTTTTGTTTTTTTTAAATTCACTTTGCTACTCTTTTAAATAGAGAATTTAGGCTGTTTATGACCAAGGTTAATATTGATATGTGAGGTTTGGTTTCCGTCACAGCATTGTTAACTAGTTGCTTTGTAGTCTCAATTGTGTAGTTACTTTAAAGGGTTCATAGGCTACGTGCTTATGTGTGCTTTTGTGGTAAGGAGTATTGTTCTTTCATTTTCACGTTTAGAACCCCCTTAAGTATCTCTTGTAGGGCCTTTCTGGTGGTGACAAATTTTCTTAGTGATTGCTTCTCTGTAAAAGATTTTGTTTCTCCTTCATTTATGAAGCTTAGTTTGGTGGAATATAAAATTCTTGAGTGACATTTCTTTTCTTTAAGAATACTAAAAATGTGTCCCCAATCTCTTCTGGTTTGTATGGTTTCTGCTGAGAAATCCAGGCTTTCCTTTATACAGAATATGGCCCTTTACTCTAGGCTTTCCTTTATAGGAAATATGGCCCTTCTCTCTAGCTGCCCTTAAGATTTTTTCTTTGGCATTGACCTTGGATAGTTTGATGAATATGTGCCTTGTGGATAGTATCTTGCGTCTTGAATAGTATCTTGCAGGAATTCTCTGGATTTCTTGTACCTGCATGTTAAGCTCTCTAGTAAAATTGGGAAAAATTTCATGAATTATACCCTCAAATATGTTTATGTTTTCCATACCTTACTTTCTCCTCTTCTCTTTCAGGAATGCCAATAAGTTGTATATTTGATAGTTTTAAGTAATCCCATATTTCTCAAAGGCTTTGTTCATTTTTACAAAATTCTTATAGAATTTTTGTCTGACTGGGTTGATTTAAAGGACCAGTCTTCCAGCTCTGTAATTCTTTCTTCTTCTTTGATTGATCTGTTGTGAAGCCTTCTTATTTGTATTTTGAAATTCTAGTAGTAAAATTTTTAATTCCAGAAGTTCTGTTTGGTTCTTTCTTAATATAGTTACATTGTCTTTCACATCTGAGATTGTTTTTCTGTGTTCTTTGTGTTGGATTTCAACTTTCTATTGGATCTCATTGAGTTTTCTTGCCATTCATATTCTGGATTCGATATCTGTCATTTCAGTCATTTCATTCTTGCTAGAATCCATTGCTAGGGAGCTGGTGCCATATTTTAGAAGTGATTAAACATTCTGGCTTTTGTATTGCCTGAGTTCTTGTGCTGACTTTTTAA
Source organism: Cacajao melanocephalus (assembly GCA_963573385.1). Taxonomy (NCBI): domain Eukaryota; kingdom Metazoa; phylum Chordata; class Mammalia; order Primates; family Pitheciidae; genus Cacajao; species Cacajao melanocephalus. The sequence goes on along the minus strand of CAUYLG010036623.1, from coordinate 1,764 downwards.
TTCTTTTTTCTCTTTAGGTTATGGCTGTGGTGTATGTTACGTATGGTTGATTTGTTTCAATTCTGAGTGCCTTCAGACATTGCTTGGTGAGCTGTGTGTTTTTATTTGGTGCTGTAATTCAGGCTGCAATCCAGTATATGGTGCTTAAGAGTAAGAGTCAGCAGGAGGCTCTTACTCTGTGTGTGCTCACCCTCATCTGAGGTGGAGAAAATAGAGAAGCCAATGAAGTTTCCTCCCCCAATGCTGCTGGGCTTCAGCTGTGGATGGTGCTTCTGGAGAAGGCCTAGAAGTGCATCTTTCAGCCAGCATTCCCTAAAGCCCAGTGGGATGAGCCACTGCCATGTCTACAGCAGTGCACCAGAGAGGGAGCAGGGGGATGGGGAGAGATGATCCCTTCTCTAAGTCTGTTCCAGGCTTTGGTATTGCCCCATTCAATGGCTGGCACCACATTTGCATTTCCTTTGACCCTAGGCAGGCTTTGGCAGGCTGTGCTACCCTTCCCTTAGGGGCAGTTCACAACAAGGGTTAAATCTCCAAGGGAATGAAGTCCACTTTCCTCTGTGTCCTCAGAGCTGATCAGGCACTCTCCCCCAATGGACCAAGGGCATAGACTGGGGCAAAGCTGTAACTGACTGCAAGTCATGCTATCCAAAATAAACGCCAGCTTCAGCAACTCTCCTTCTTCTCTAGTTCTGCTAAAGGAGAGAGCCAAATTCCAAGAAGCTACTATTGGGACACTCTCCACACTTCTTGCTGAATTCTGGCTGTGGGAGCCCTTACCCCACACCAGTGGAAGCGCTTTAATCTATCTGGCCAGAGACTGAAATGTCTGCAGTGGCTGCCATCGCCAGGTTGCCAAACAACGACTGATTTTGTCTGAGCCTGCATTAAAAATGGCATCCATTTTTCAGTCCTTGTTCTGGGAAAATATCTGCAGCTTTCCCTGGTGTCTTTCTCTCTCTCTATCTCTCAGCCTCTACCTGAGCTAGCTCCTAGGTTTGGGAGTAGCAGGATGCCCTCCCTTGTCCTGGGTTGCACACATCCCTGTGTGACACAGAGGGAGACTGGCTGCCTCACTCAGGAACTGGGGTTTCACTCACTTTACTAGCCAAATGCCACTGGGGGGCTGCTCATCTCCTCCCTGGGGCCTCGGGTGTCCTTCACTATTCCAGTGAATTCCCGTGTTTTTTTCTTGAATTAGAGCTCACAGAGTTGATTTTTATGTACTATTTTGCTATACCCAAATGGCTGAGGTATGCTTAAAGTCTCTAATATACCATCCTGAAAAAACAAAAAACACCAAAACCTCATTAAAAAAAAATAGTTGAGATTTAAGAGATTTTTTTTGTGTATTTTGGATATCAGTCCTTTATCAGATGTGTCTTTTGCAAATATTTTCTACCTTTCTGTGGGCTTGTCCTCTCAATCTCTGACATTGTCTTTCAGAGAAGATGCCGAATTTTAATGAAGTCCAATTATTTCTTTCATGAATCACACATTTGGTGAATCAAAAAGTCATTGTCATAGCCAATTTTATCCAGGTTTTCTCCTGTGTTATCTTCTAGGAGTTTTACAGTTTTTCATTTTACATTTAGATCTATGATCTATTTTGAGGTTTTTTTTTTTTTTGTAAAGAGCATAAGATCTGTCTCTAGATTCCTTTTTTTTTTTTTTTTTTTTTGCCTATTTATGTCTGGTTTTTATGCCACCATTTATATAAAAGAAAATATTTTCAACTTTTTAAAATTAAAATTTAAATATTTA